>QKMX01343244.1:3046-19689 GCA_003401595.1 Venustaconcha ellipsiformis | reverse complement strand
TGTCCTACAGAATCCATACCTTGTCCTATATGTATGCATACATTGTCCTACAAAAANCCATACATTGTCCTACATGCTTACATACATTATCCTACATAAAGCCATACATTGTCCTACAGAAATCCATACCTTGTCCTACATGCATGCATAAATTGTCCTACAAAAAGCCATACATTGTCCTACATGCATGCATACATTGTCCTACAAAAATCCATACCTTGTCCTATCTAAAGCCATACATTGTCCTACCTGCATGCATACATGTCCTACAGAAGTCTGTACATTTTCCTACAGAAGTTCATACCTTGTCCTACATGCATGTATGGTTATTCTGCAGAAATCTGTACATCATCCTACATAAAGCCATACATTGTCCCACCTTCATGTATACACTGTCCTACAGAAATCCATACCTGGACCTACAGGAATCCATACCTTGTCCTACATGTAGGCATATATTGTCCTACAGAAATCCATACATTTTTTAATATGCATGCATATATTGTCCCTCATAAATCCAAACATTTTGTCTAAATAAATGTATACTTTGTCCTACAGAAATCTATACAGCTTTCTAAAAATATGCATGCATATTCTTACATAAATGTATAGATTACATAAATGCATACATTGTCCTTTATGTATGCATACATTTTTCTCTTCATAAATTCATTAAATTTAACTATTGCTGTTTTCTGTTTTCTCTGCTCATCCAGAACTGAGAATGGGAGAGGTGGAGGGGGCTGGAATCTGTCCTTGAAGCACATTTCTAATTTTAAAAATGTATGCTATAGAAAATCCTTTATAACGGCAGTACTACAATACCTGTCACTATTGCTTGCTTAAGTCTTTTGGGGTGGGAGTCCCATTGTCTTAGCTCATAATTCCAGGTTTTCTTGTTTAAAATAACTCTAATCTCACATTAGATGGAATGTTTTAGAAGTCTAGAACAAAGAGAGAACCTAGAAACAGTTAGACTTTTATGTCATTGGTTCATTTGGAATACTCTCTTTTCTTTTGACACTTGTAACATTAAAATGTGTCAGTTCTTTCATGGTAAATTGCCTTTGTTTTCATGTTTAAAGACATTTTTTTAACAAATTATATTCTAATTTGCCACTTTAATAGAATGATTATCCCTTCAATCCATATGGAGTTTTTGGCATTAACTCTTTTGGTAGTTTAGACGATTTTATTGTGACAAGTTATTAGCCTTACTCTTCTCTGTTCTTTTCCTTCCCACATGTAAGTAATTCTCAAGAGCAGTATTCATAATTTTAATTCAGTACATGTTTTGGCAGTAATCTATTATATATTTTGTCTTTGGTTAGTATCACTTCTATGTTTTGATATTGGAATTTTAAATCCAATTGTTCATCAACTGTGGAATTTAATAATTAATAAGTAATTGTTTTGACTGTACACTAAATTAGCGTTGAAATAATTTTGTCTGACTTTTTATCAGAATATATTGAATAAGTATTCATTATAATTTTAATTGTGGTATTAAATAATTTGACTGCCCTTTTTTAAGTACTCATTTAGACAGTATAATTTTAATTGTGGTATTAAATTATTTTATTGTTCTGATTCTACAGCTTTTTTGCAGTGACTTCCAAGAATTACTCATCTCTGTCTTTATTAAACTCAACATAGGATACTTCTCAGCAGCAATCCCTATGCTTTTACTAAAGAATCATCTGCAAGGTTGATACTAAAATCAGTCAAGATGATTACATAGCTCCTTAGATACACATATAATAAGATGCAAATGTTATAACTTGAGAAATTGCACTTGTGCATAAAGATTTTGTAGTCGTATTTGCTTTTGCAGTTTAACCTTACAGTAATATAGGTGTTATAGCTTAGACACTCAAAATATTTCAATACCTGGCTCCTTAGATACACATATAATAAGATGCAAATGTTATAACTTGAGAAATTGCACTTGTGCATAAAGATTTTGTAGTCGTATTTGCTTTTGCAGTTTAACCTTACAGTAATATAGGTGTCATAGCTGAGACACTCAAAATACTCATTTAGAATGAAAATGACAACATTTTTCTTGTAAAAAGTAATTACAAACTTATACAGATATCTGCTGGCATCTTCCCATCAGCATGACAAATTTATTCAGATATCTGCAGGCATCTTCCCTTGGGCATAACAGTGTATTGATAAAGCTTTAGTCTTGAAGACACCGGTTACCTGGGGCAACTGTAACATTGCCCGACCACATGAAAAATCATAAACATTTTCAACATTATGTTTCTTAAGTTCTCAGAGGTCAGATCATAAAGATGTGTGATAGCTCAAGGGAAATGTTCTCATGATCACAATGACACCTAAATTACTGAATAGTGTCACTTTTTTATGAAACTGCAATATTATTAGTTCATAATGTTTACCCATCTTAAGCTTACATCAGGTAACTTTATAAAAGAAATTTCCTTCATCACATGATTTAGACTGACAGCAAATTGTGCAAAGTGGTTATTTATATTAGACATAAGTAATGTTGAACTTCAACACTTGTCAATAAAAATTATTTTCATGGTGCAATGTCTGCATTTATTTGGCCCAGGGACAAGTACATAGCAAATGTTTTACTCAGACCAGCTAATTTTTACTTGGTCAGGACAAGAGGATAAATGGTTTTCTTGAACCCCAATACTGACTTAAGCCATACAGTGTCACAAAATGTTAGGAAATATCAACACAAGAAGGTCCCATCCCCCCACAACCACCACACATTTATCTTGTACCCAGTGCATATGTAAAGATGGTTGTCCACTTTATTCTCATTTGCCTGATGATGTTTTGGATATGGCTGAGATTCATTGCACCTGCAAAGGGAGGAAGAAATGCCCATTCCCCTGCATTCCTCAGTCTCAGGAAAGTACAAGATCTTTATCTCCCTTGTCACACTCTCTGGGGATCTGTGTATATGCATCAGACTAGGTAAGGAAATTACATCAGAATCCCCTGCTCCTATCCTATAACCCTTTTAATATCTTGACGGTGTAGGTACATTCATTCCAGGGAAGCAAATTGTCATTTTCCTTCATGGCAACTTGGATGCCCATGCCTTGGCTTCAAAACAGATCAGTTGTGGTAAGTTGCAGACCAACATCTTATGCTCATATGGAGCCAAGCAAAAAGGAGGAGGGCTGGTCATTCCATCCCAGATCATGGAGGGTCGAGGAGCATTCCTGTTCCCTTAAAATAGTTCAATCCCCATGAGTAATTGATGGACAAGGATACCCCTTTAAGATGGATGAGAAGCAGTTCCTGTCTTGTCTCAATAGACACTCCCTCCTCTCACCACAGGAAATTAAAGGAAGAACATCCCTTAACTCCCAAGTCTCCCTTTCATTGGAAGGACACAGGATCAGGAAGTCCCCCCCCCCGATTGACAGCAAGATAATGATGTTCATTTGGTTTTGATGGATTTCAGTGAGGTCATTGAGGATCAGGCAGAGATGCTTTCTCCTCCTTTAGGTCCTTTTCCTCCTCTTGTCTTTTGCTTAGGCAGTGAATAAAGTTTACCACCTTTTACCCTGGATATTTGTCTCAAGTTAGATGTGGAAGGCAAAATTCACTCCAGAAGTTTTGGAGAAACTCTTGGGGACTGTATCAGATCCATATCTCTATTTACTTCCTGATCTGACTATGGTAAAGGATCTTTCAAAGATCAGGAATTCACCAGGCATCATAATGAGTGGTCTGTCCTCCTTTTGCATTGTGACTGCTGGCTTCACTGTCCAGCTATAGGGTTCCCTCTGCTTGATATATCAAGGCCTTCATCCCGCCATTAGATGCTGGGGTGTGACAAATGGGGAATTTGTTGGGGATCATGGCTTGCCTTCCAGTCAAGATGCTTAGACACTGGAACTTGAAGTTCATACACTTTTTTGGTGCAGCCACTTTATTCTTATGAAGGAGGAATCTTTATCTCTCTCATTTCTTGGCCATGTCCGTAGCACAATCGGCATAGCTGCTTCTTCACCTCCACATGGATTAACAATACCAGTCCATTGCAGCCACTCTTGATTTGTTGAAATTGGCCAGGAAGCATGCTCATCATGACCACCGCTTGAGACCTTCCTCAACATTTTTCAGAGGGATGCAGCCACAACAGTCCTTAAAGTAATACCAACTGATGCCTTCTTTTCACCTGTCATGAGTTAGATAAAGTATGCTGAAGGGTCCATGGAGGCAGTTGCTCAGCTCAGAAATAGGGGGACCTTAGGAACTGAATCCTTTCCTGCCATGTATCCTTCTTTCAGGGATCTATGTAGGTGCTCATTTAGCGCTCATTTCATTGGTTTGTTTGGGCATAACAGAAGATGAATGGATCCCATCTATACTAAATGAAGGATACTGGCTTCGTTTCAGGAAACATCCTCCTCTTTCATTGAGCCCCCATTCTTTTTAACTAGTCAAAACTGGTTTAATGTTTAATTTAGGGAAGAGATGCACTCCCTCCTGCAAAAGTGCAAAGTAGAAAGCTTGGAAAACTTTTCTCCAGCTTTTCACTCCCAAATTTCCTGGTCACCAAAAAGGTGAAAACTATTGGCTTATCATCAGTCTTTCTGCCTTAAACATGTTTCTTAAGCGGAAACCATTTAACTGCTGCCAAAGTCAGGAATGCCATAAGACCTGGTGACTATACAATCTCCATTGACCTTAAGGATGCATAGCTTCACATCCCAGTTTTTCTTGGGGGATCCACATCCTCACATATTTTGATGACTGGTTGATGCACAATGACCTCAATAGTCCCTCTTGCAAGCTCTGTTACAGTATTGGTCTACAGTGACTCAAGTACTACCCTTTCCTAACCAAAAGAATTTTAAGTTAATCCTTTTCGGGGTTACATGGGGATGAATTTCCTCACCAATCTTGGTTGAGTGCAGCTTTTTGGCTGTAGTCCCGATGCACAATCCTGAACCCCACACCAATCTGCACAGATTTAGGTTGGGGTGCTCACTTTGAGCCACAAAGATAGTTCTGAGGATTCATGGTCTGAGGATGGAGCTACTCTTCACACAAACAATTTATATAAGAAGGAGGCATTTTTAGCCCAAAAGTAATGTGCCAACCATATAAGTCATTGTATGGAGGTTTGGAACCTCCTTCACTTTTCAGCCTTTGATGGGATTACCCACCATGTTCAAGATAACCCATTTCATGCCTTGTATATAGATAAAGATTGTCCATGGTTTAAAAGCAATTGTGACTATCAGGTTTTTGGGGGAAAAACCAGCTTATTTCGGTACCCTCATTCTTATAGAGATCCCCAGTCTCAGTCATACTTGTATCACCGCTGGGGATGATCAAGATAAACTTTTCTGCCCAGTTCTGTTTGACCCTGTCAGACAGGAGAGGAAAGGATAGTAAGTCCCTGTTCCTACTTATTAAGGGTACTATGGATATCTCAGTATCCACCATTTCTAGGTGGATTGTCCTCAGTATCAAGAGTCACTTACTGAGAGGGACCATTATTCCTGAGCACTGAAGTCAGGGCTATTGCTACTAAATTTGCCTACTTTAATATTTTGTCATTGGAAGATTTTATGAGAGCCACAGTTTAGTGGGCGCACTTTACCGTCTTTTTACCTCTCATCTTTGGCACACCAGAATCAAGGCAATATTTTTGGCACAAAATGAGGCCAGATCTACTTTAAGTTCAAAGTAGTAGACACCCATGCCATTATTGTGATTATGTTACTTTTATATATGCCAGGTGTTTTTTGCGATCACTCCCTCTGAACTGGCCAATTCAGCAAAGCAATAGTGACAGATAATCTATTAATTCTATTAAAATGTGTTTGGGAGCTAAATTTATTGATGTAATAACTAGTGTCACTATTGCAAGATTCTCACCTCCCACACAGCTTTGATGGCCCAAGTGTTATCTGGGTCCGAGTCAAAAATGACAAGTATCCCATATGAGCTAGTGATGCAGTAGTCAGACTGATTCTTAGGTCTTTCTATTCTAAGATTTCTACAATGTTCCATCTAATGGGAGATTTTAATTATAAGCTTGCATGATGGGATTCTCATCTCAGAAGAGGTATTCAGGCAATAGTAACAGGTAGGTAAGTAGTCCATCATTAAAATTAATGTTAATCCCAACCAAAAGTTCATTTTTGACTGTGGCCTTTGTGTTGGAGCATTAGCATACTTAACAGTATGAAACGATATGAAAAAAAATAAATGTCACATGTACTGTCTCTCATGGAGTTGCATTGTTTTGCTAAATAAGTTGTGTGCTAGATTAGTTCTTGAATTATGTTTAGTAAGTTCAAAGTTGGGTGCTATTGTAACATGATAGATAAATTGCATAGTAAGTTTAAATAAAATGGGGAATTATGCGTACTAAGTTCAAAGTTAGGTGCTATTGTGACATGATAGATAAATTGCATAGTAAGTTTAAATAAAATGGGGAATTATGTTTATTAAGTTCAAAGTTAGGTGCTATTGTGACATGATAGATAAATTGCATAGTAAGTTTAAATAAAATGGGGAATTATGCGTAGTAAGTTCAAAGTTAGGTGGCATTGAGACATGCAAAATGCATAGTAAGTTTAAATAAAATAGGCCATTCTATGTGGTTTTTAGTTCTACAGTTCCTAGGGATAGATCTATGATCCATCATCTGTTTTCTGCCTTTTGTCTGTTGTCCATCTGTCTGTTAGCAAAAGTTTGTTATCACTACTCTTCTTAAACTGCTTGAAGAAATGCAGTGAAACCTTACACACACATTCATTCCCTGGTCTACTTGGACCTATATGAAAATGATGCTGCTATTGCTACCAAAGTGGCCATTTTGAAAATCTTGTTTTCGCTTTTCTTCCTAAATAGATGGTCATACCAACATAGGGTGTTACTGAAAGACTTCATTTGCTGTCTTGTGACTTATAATTGAAAATCATGCCAATCTGACCTTCAAAATAGTTACCATGGTTGTTTTTAATGGATGAACATATTGGCATGGTGTTTTGATTAAAGTACTCTTAGTTATTTCTGACTAAAAATGATGCTGATATGATGTCCAATATGGCCACCTTGGTTGTCATCTTTAAAATCTTGTCATTTTTGCTGTGCATGAATGAATAGGCATAGTGACATGTTGTTTTTGCCAAAAGACTTCTAATTATAAATGGTTAGTCCTCAGTGAAAATGTTACTGAATTGGTGTTCATTATGGCCACTATGGTACCCATTTTCAAAATATTACTATGGCTACTTCTTCTGAAAAGATGGACATTTTAACTCCAACATGTAAGAAAATGATTTTGTTTCCAGATTGGCATGTTTTAGTTCCACAAGAAAGTAGTAGAGCATGATTATAGAACTATTCTTTCTGTTTCAGATGGATGGTGGCAAGGAATTGTTCCTTGACATACTGACCAAGGAGGAGAGAGAAGCACTCCTCACCAAAAAGATGGAGGCAATTCGCAAAAAGAACCAGATGCTCCAGCAGAGGCATGAGGTATTATATTTATTCATGCATGTCGCATGCCCAGTTGCAAGCAGCATAGATTCACACCTGCTGTCGCATGATCACCAACAATTCTGAGTCCTATTTCTTTTTTTTATGTCAGCTGTCATTTTCACCCAAACAACATAGACCCAGGCTTCCTGTCAAATAATCCATCAACAACTTTGAGTCTTTTGCAAAAATTTAAAACAAACAACACTGACCCAGATCTGATTGAGTCTTGTAATTTTCAAGAAAGCAGTATAGCTCAAAAACTGTCCTCAAATTATGCTTGTTCCAGATCTGATTGAGTCTTGTAATTTCAAGAAAGCTGCATAGCTCAAAAACTGTCCTCAAATTATGCTTGTTCCAGATCTGATTGAGTCTTGTAATTTCAAGAAAGCAGTATAGCTCAAACACTGTCCTCAAATTATGCTTGTTCCAGATCTGGATCCATGCTTGTGGGTTCAAATGCTACAGTGTTTACCAAAATGCCTTAACATGTATACATTGGTGTACAGTGACAGACACAATGCTGTTTAATTGGACTGAACCTTTCCCTGATATGTGGGTTAGTTTTCAGCTACCATCTATTTACATGGAAGCCATTTACACTGCATGCTGTACCTCACTCAGCATGTAATTGTTTCATTTTCTGTATGTCTGTTACATTTTATTACATTGGATATATCAGAAACTTTAGGATTGTTACAATGTTGTGTTCATCCTGTTGCCTATTTGTACATGCTGAAATCTTTGTATATAATGCAATTGTAGGTTCTACAGTGACTAAGAAACTGAAGCGGATTACAAACTTGAAATGGTGTTTCTTTAAATAGAATGTTTTTTAATCAAAGATGAACATGTTTTTCAGAGATAATGTACTTTAAAGAATTTTTTCATAGCAATATCAGTAATGAATCTGATTTATAATATCGTGTAATGTACAGTACAACAAATTCTCTTCTACTTCCAAGTGATGGCAGATTGGATATGAAAATTATTTATACTTTTTAAAAAAAAGTACTGCTGAATAATCCTGTTAAGGACATAAATATTTACTAATGGTAGATAAGTGTTTTCTCATGGTAGTATAAAAATGTTTCCTAATGGTAGTATAAAGTAAAACTGCAAAATACTTCAAATTCTTAATTCCTGATCTCTTTCGTGCTAATACCATTGTGACCATCAGAGGTTTTGCAGTTTTCTCTAAATGAATAATTTTGATATCAGTATCACCAAAGTTATGAAAGATTGTTATCAATATTCATTTTTCTTCATATCACAATTTCATAATCTCATTGTTTCACAAAGTTCCAATATTATTTGTAATCATGGTTTTAATGATGTTTTCATTGTAATTTGATCCTTTATGTGTTTGTTTCATATTTGACCACACTGAACACTCTGGTAAAGTGTTATCATCTGTTTTAGGAGATTCAAGCTGACAAAAGGAAAGCTGAGAAACCGAATAAATCAGTAGCTTCTCCACAAAAAGAAGTTAAGGTAAAGAGAACAAATGAAACCTCAGATATTTCTGTCATTAGTTAGAAACATAATGAATAGCACATTTGCCAATTTCATCATCAATAAAAATGTGAATAACAAGTGAAACATTTTCATAACAATCAAAAGACCATATCTCATAATGATCAAAAGACCATACCAAGCAAGGGTTTTCATAACAATCAAAAGACCATATCTCATAATGATCAAAAGACCATACCATGCAAGGGTTTTCATAATGATGCATATGTTTGAGTAAATCTGTTAATGGAATACCATAAAGATTATTTCAGTCCTAATTATGTGTGTATTGTTATGTATGATCTGCAACTTAGTAATGTATGGTTAGGTTTTTCTTGAGAATGCACAATTGTCCATGTCCTGACATGGTTGAATAAATTCCCGTTTAAAATCGATGAGTGCATGAAAATTGTGCACCGTCAGTTTGCAGTAATCATAATAAAAACCTGTAACATTTATTAACAGTAGTAACATTTATTAATAATATTAACATTTATTATTAATAATGTCATTCTGATTGTGTTAATGCTTGATTTTTTTAAAAACTGCTATAGTCCAATGCTTACTGAGTGATTTATAGAGAACTGCCATAGTTCATTACTGTATTTTTACCATATATTTAGGACACTGTATTTGTTGGGACATCATAAATTAATTTTTGAATAGTAGGTTGCAGGTCACCTTGTAAATTATTCAAAAATTACTTGTCGGAAAATGCACTCCAAGTGAAATTTTATTTAAAAAAATATAAAACTGTACTTGAGAAAAAACTCATTAATCTATTGCAGCAGCATATCAGCATCTCACCAACACAACATTTCTCCTGCACACATACTTTCCATTCTTTCAGTGCATGAATATTTTTTTAGCTTTCTCATACCGTGAACAATTGTTAGAGGCAACACCTGAAGCAGAAACTGCAAGAACTTAAGTCAGATTGTTTTCAAATCTGCACCAGTTTCATTCTCACACTTTTGACCCTCATCTTATCAGTCCGTCCAGGACTGCAATCAAAGTATACTAGAACTTCGATCCATGTTAATGATCATTTTGTTGGCCAAATGATCTGCTTCTCTTCTATCTTTCACAAATTCATCACAAGATTTTATTTTCTCCAAATCTTCTGGGTGACGCTGAGTTATCAATGTCCATGCACAAAGCACTATAGTGTCATTTTAAAAATTGTTCCATTTTTTCAATTTATTTTCAAAATTACAGTGAATACCAGTGAATAGAAACAAAAGTTAGCTTCCATATCTCGACCATCTTTGTATATTAAAAAAAACAGAGTCTACACACTTCCGAGGTCAGCTTGCTTTGCAATAAAATAGCCTTTGCATTGATATCCTTTAAAAAAGATAAAAACCAGCTTCAGAGTATCCACAGTCAGCTGGCTTTGTAATAAAAATAACCTTTGTATTTGATGTCCTATTGGCAAGTTCAAAGGAGTTTACTGCTTGCTGCCAGTTGTGTTTATTCACCAACCATGCTTCTATATGCTTGGCATCTGTAATAATAATTAATACAAAGGAGCATTGATGCCTGCAGGTAAATAGTAATGATACTATTGTAACCCTTGCTGGCAAAAAGATAGTCTCTTACTCTCAAGTGAATGTGTTTTCAAATAATGATTTTTTTTTGCGAGTTACAGTCATACAGTAGACCTGGATATAATTTGATCTGGATTATTTTGCACCTAACACCATGTCATGAGTGAAGGACAGTTGTCTTTAAAATATTGGTTCATTATTTCCATCTTATTTGCGATTTTGTTATGTCCACTTTTCAGTCAGATAACATATTTAAACCTTTGAGCACAACCAAACTGCTTGTTTTTTATTGTCAATGAATAATGTGGTGTGTCTTATCAGACATAAGTGATAAAAGTAGTTGATTTTGATTGATTCTTTGTGTTGTTTTGCAGATCTCTTAAACTGTAAGCATTTCAGTGACACAAAAGATGTTTATGATAACTGAAAACAGTGCACTAGTAATGACTTTAACTGAATTCATCAACCTGTAAATTTTGTGTTATGTCAATGATCTAGGTCTCCAACAAGGTTTAATTGAGGCTAAATATTACTATTGAAGATTAAAACTGCTCCTAATAATAATAATACAGATGTGTACCTGTGATGTGGATATTCCCATAATAATACAGATCTGTACCTGTGATGTGGATATTCCCATGATGATACAGATCTGTACCTGTGATGTGGATATTCCAATGATAATACTGATCTGTACCTGTGATGTGGATATTCCCATGATAATACAGATCTATACATGTGATGTGGATATTCCCATGATAATACAGATCTGTACATGTGATGTAGATATTCCCATGATAATACAGATCTGTACCTGTGATGTGGATATTCCAATGATAATACTGATCTGTCCTTGTGATGTGGATATTCCCAAGATTATACAGATGTTTACTTGTGATGTGGATATTCTCATAATACAGATCTATACATGTGATGTGGATATTCCCATGATAATACAGATCTATACATGTAATGTGGATATTCCAATGATAATACAGATCTGTATCTGTGATGTGGATATTCCAATGATAATACTGATCTGTGCTTGTGATGCAGATACAGATCTGTACCTGTGATGTGGACATTCCCATAAACACAGACATTTCCATAAACACAAATCTGTACCTATGGTGTAGACATTCACTGCAAGTGTTTGTGTTTGTGCTTGAAAAGTGCTGTTTATCCTAACATCCAAATTTGCTTCAAAGATTGTTTTCTTTCAAAATTTTTGGGCAGTTTACAGATTAATGCAGTTAAGTTGATCTTTTGAGTATGATGTAAACTAAAGTTACAGTCAGGCTTTAAGTTGCTCATCATAAACATTAGGGTTATGAGTTGCTGTTCATTAATATTAAGACTATGAGTTGCTGTATATTAACATTAAGACATAAGTTGCTGTTCATTAACATTAAAGCTATAAGTTGCTGTTCTTTAACAATAAGGCAATGAGTTGTTGTTCATTAACATTAGGGCTATGAGTTGCTGTTCATTGACATTAAGGCTATGAGTTGCTGTTCATTAACATTAAGGCTATGAGTTGCTGTTCATTAACATTAAGGGTATGAGTTGCTGTTCTTTAACATTAATGTTATGAGTTGCTATTCATTAACATTAAGGCTATGAGTTGCTGTTCTTTAACATTAAGGCTACGAGTTGCTGTTGATTAACATTAAGGCTATGAGTTGCTGTTCTTTAACATTAATGTTATGAGTTGTTGTTCAATAACATTAAAGCTATGATTTGCTGTTCTTAAGCATAACTTAGAAGTAGTTAGGATGAGAAACAGTGCGCATGGAATATTTTTGGCACTAAATAGATATGTGACAGCCTAATTGCATATTTATCTTGATACAGTTTCCATTACCATTACAATTTCATAATGAACACTGAGCCCAAAGACCTCATTTGTTTGCCCCTACCCCTTTTATTGGGGGGTAAGGCTACACATGGTCCAAAAGCATTTGAAAATATTGGTGCAACCCTGCAACAAGCTCATAGATATTTCAGGAAAAATTATATCTAAATATCAAGTTCATCATAGAAACATAATTGTAAGTGACTAAATATTATTGCAAAAAATAAAATAAATATGAAACATAAAAATAATGGAAAATATGCTTAAAGAATTAAATCATAAAATTATTATAATCTTTTTGTATATATTCTTGAAGCAAAAATATTAATCCTGATTAAAATCAAGCAACCTGCAATCCCGTTCAATTTTTAACTAAATTCTGTTGTATGCTTCTTCATTTATATTCTCGATTTGTACAGGAAGGAATTGCCATTTTTAAAAGTATTATTTGACTGGAATGAAGATTTGGATACCTATTGATGGATGGATTTGAGTCTCATGATTTTGATATACCTATACACAAGATTTTCTCAGGAACACAATATACGCATAAATGGGGTGGTGGTCTTTAGTTCATATAACTTAAATTTTGTTACAAACAGTTCTAGAAGTGATTAAGTAGTATGGCAGCTGGAGATAAACAGCCATCATTGCTCAAGTTATTTAATTGGCTGACTGTATCTAGTGTGATGTTGTGGCAGTAGTCCATAATCACTGCTGTGGAAGAGCCCATTAGGCTGATTTGCATAGGTAAAGTACACAGAGTGGAGCCACCCAATTCATCTTAAGGTAGGTAAATAGAAGATAATGCATGTTGAAGAAACACAAGTTATTACTCGTGTTGCCCGAATGATAAAGTTTAAAACATATTTAATAATCATTTTTTGCTGATTCATGATCAGCAGCAATGTTCATTTGAAGTAAGATTTTACTTCATATATGACATGCAAAACAGTATTATATTGGTAGTTGCAATTAGTATTGAAGTCTGATTCCTATTTGCAGGAAAAATATCAAAATGCAGTTGTGATTCATGGAAGGTTAAGCCATTAGCCAATGAGCAAAGCCCTGCAGAACTAAAGTTTAGAATTGCTGGTTGGCATGGTTTGATTTTTGACTCAACTGGTCATAGACCGGAAACAGTTATGGATGATCATCATCATTCATTTGTCAGCACAAGTTTGTTATAACTGCTTTTTCAAAACTACTTGGAGAATAGCTTTTGGATATCCAGTATGTCTGCCATTTTGAAAATTTTACAGCTACTCTTGAATGGGTGGTCATATCAAATTGGGGATTTTGCTAAAAGGTTTATTTTGATGTCTTTTTGGGTCAAAATGAAAATGATGAACCAGTATGACCACCACATCACCCACCTTGAAAATTTTGTTATGGCTACTCCTTCTCAGGGCATGGTGATAGCATGTAATTTTCACTAAAAGACTTCTCATGATGTCTGGTTGGTCCTGCATGAAAATGGCACTGAAGTGATTTCTTGCTATTGCCTCTTCTCCTTAATGGAAGTACTAATCTCATTATCAACACTTCTTCTTAGTGAAAATAACACTGTCATGATGTTTTCACCAGAAGACCTGGCCATCTTGAATAAATTATTATCACCTTTGCTCCTGAATGGTTGTTTTATCATAATGGATGTTTTACTAAGCAGCTTCTTATGATGTCAGGTTGGTTCTGTATGAAAATGGTGCCATTCATACATTCAGTATGTCTGCCACAGTGGCCATCTTGAAAATCTTGTCACTATTTCACCATGGGGGTTTTCATAGAAAGGCTTGTTATAATGTCTGGTTGATCAAAATTGAAAATGGTGCCTATTTGACTTATAACACAATAGCCATCTTGAAAATCTTGTTATCAGTGCTTCAAGATGGCTGGTTATATTGACATTGTGCTTTCACCAGAATACTTGTTGTGAAGTCAGGTTGGTAGTAACAGAAATGTTGCCAATTTGATATTGAATATGGCCACCATGGTACCCATCTTGAAAATCCTGTTGTCAGTCTCTCTTCAAAATCAGAAAGATATGTTAGCATGGGTTTCCACCAGAACACCTCTTAAGATGTCTCACTGGTCCAAAATGAAAACAGTGCCAAGCTGACATACAGTGTGTCCACAAGCTAATTTGCCAATCTTATTACGGTTGAATTATATCAGATATAGTTTCAACACTCAGCTTTGTAAAGGAAGAAATGGCCTTAACTTGAAATCCTGAAATTGTTTTCAGTTAGTAGAGCATCAGTTCCTTCAAGGGACTCTTGTTTGTGAAGTTCATTGATAAGTCATGGTACATACTGTAAACACCATGTTGACATTTTCATTGATAAGTCATGGCACATAACTGTAAACACCATGTTGACATTTTCATTGATAAGTCATGGCACATACTGCAAATACCATGTTGACATCCAATGAATTTTACAGAGAGAAACTTACACTTGTTTTTAACATTTTATGTCTGCATGGGAATGATTATCTGAGTGTGTGCATAAATGCATGTTTGTGTGTGATGATATTGCACAATGCTAAGTCTACCAATTATTGTTTGAAAGTGTACTAACTGCTTCAAAGAAAATATTTATTTTCTATTACTCAAATTTGAACATTGATAACTTATTTTCAGTTGTATGACATCTGTTGTTTGGGGTTGCACACAATACTATGTCCCTGCCCCCAGTCTTGAATTCTCGAACGACACAATTTGAGTCTCAATAACCCCACAACATTGCCTTGGAGATTGGAATGTCCCCACAACACTGCCTGGGAGGTTACAGGTTATACCATTGTCAGTATCCAAATCAGCTGTCTAGCAGAGTCAGTGACAGTTTTCAAATGAGCACTGATGTGATGGGAAAGTCTGACTTAAGGCCTGCTTTTCCTGTATATTGTGCATGTGAATATTTACAAATTTTTTTCCAGCCTCTGCCAGGAGAAGAAAAATATGGAGGTAATATGAAGAGGGAGTCAACTCACCAAGAGGTGATAATCACGACAGCCCCTTCTTCCCCAGAGAAGAAAAAGCCCAAGTCTGCCGCAGGTAGAGGCAAACAGCTCGCCAACATGAGCAAAGAAAACCTGAAAACACAGGTAATACAGTGTGTCAAAGTGGGCATGCAGTTTTGAGTGAGCATGTATTAAGTAAAAAAAATTATTTCAGTAGCTATGAAGACAAATATGCTTCATGCATGGGGGAATGTTGCAATGGTAGCTGAATGGTGGTGGTGCATATGATTGGTTAGCATGGTTACAGATGTGTGTATATTGCCATGGTTAGGTGGTATTTTCATCTGGAAGTAGTGGAAATTGAATATCATATTTATGATGAAAAAAGTAACTAAAGTCTGAGTTGTTGTAGTTTAAATAAACTATGTTTTAAAATGTTAGGTTTGGTTCACCAGTACTAAATTATTATGGAAACATTGACCAGAAGACAGTGAACCATCAATTTTTCCAAAACCATTTTCTGAATAGTAAAAGCCAACTTGGACAACTTTGATTGATAACAGATTATCCACATTCACAACTTTGATTGATAATAGATTATCCACATTATTAACTTTGATTGACAATAGATTATCCACATTATTAACTTTGTGTCAATGCAGTTCAGTACTGAAGCCACACACACATTTATGAAACAAGTGTGACTAAATGTTTAGATGGCCATGCTTCTTCATGATCAAGACATATTTAAAACCTAGTCTTCTTGGCAGATAGACAGTTTGATTTATTGAATGGAAGTTTTGGTTGATACTGACACTGAAATATCTTGCACATGGTGGTAATGAAACTGAAAATGGTCAGGAAATATGTGATGGACATTTTTTTAAAATACATATCTATATCAGTTAAAAAGTTTTATTCATTGATGTCTTTGACCTTTCATCTGCTATGACAGTTCATTCATGTTTTTATTACAGGCATGGTTGACTCAGTGTATTCTTGAGCTCACACAGCCAGCATTACTAATGTTAGTACAGACATCCGTAGTAAATAGTATAAATACATCTGACCATAGTAAATATAATAAATACATCTCATCATAGTAAATACAATAAATACATCTCATCATAGTAAATACAATAAATACATCTGATAAAAGTAAATATAATAAATACCTCTGATAAAAGTAAATAGAATAAATACATCTGATAAAAGTAAATATAATAAATACATCTCATCATAGTAAATACAATAAATACATC
>QKMX01340880.1:0-11912 GCA_003401595.1 Venustaconcha ellipsiformis | reverse complement strand
CTATATACACTTCATATGATATACACTATATACACTTCATATGATATACCCTATATACACTTCATCTGATTAAATAAATATGATATGAAATGAAAGTATTCACTATATACTCTTGATATAATTAAAAATGTGATATGAAATGAAAATATTCACTATATACACTTTGTGCAGTTCAGTCAATGTGATAATATGAACTGAAAATTTTCACTATATACACTTTGTACAGTTAAATAAATGTGATGATATGAAAAGAAAGTATTCACGATATACACTTTCTACTGATAAATGTAATGGTATGAAAGTATTCACTATATACACTTTGTACAGTTAAATAAATGTGATATAAAGTGAAAGTATTCAGTCTATACAGTTAAATGTTATGATAGGAAAGTATTCAGTCTATACAATTTGATGATATAAATAAAAGTATTCACTATAAACACTTTTTACAGTTAAATAAATGTGATGATATGAAATGAAAGGATTCACTATGTACACTTTGTATAGTTAAATGTGATGATATAAAACACAGTATTCATTTTATACACTTTTATACAATTAAATGTGATGATATAAAATGAAAGTATTCAGTCTATACAAATAAATGAATGTGATGATATAAAATGAAACTATTCACAATATACACTCCATACAATTAAATGAATGTGATGATATTAAATGAATGTAGAGAAGACTAGAAGAGATTTGGAAAATGGCTATTACTTTTAAATTATACAGTGAAACTTTTCATAGTTTATTTTTTATTTTGGGGTAGGGTTGGGATAAGTTATACAAAGGCATGTATTATACTCCACAAAATATTGCAAATTGCACAGGGAAAGGTTGTGCTATGTGCTTTAGAAAATTATAGTTACCAGTTCCTCGAGATCATGAAATTCTTGAAATGGGTTTCATTTTGCAGATTGCGATCAAACTTCAAAGTTTACATATAAACTAAAAAAATACCCCTGCAAATTGTAGGATCCATTGTTTGAAAAATGTGTAATTTATTAGAATAAAGAATTTTTACGAGCTTTAAAAAATCTGTTTGCTTTTAATAAAGGACTAAACAAGAGAAGCATGCTTCTCTTGGCAGAAAGGACAGTGCCATTCCATTTAGGTATTGGAGGGAATCTCTTAACAGCAACAATACTTCAACAAAAGCTGCTTGTCAGTCTGATATTTTCCTCCAAATTTCATTAGAAACATTTCAATTTAAATTGTAAACTAGTCATGTGATCAGATGTTTATTGAATTGGTTGCAGAACAATGACACAGAAATGAGCTCTTATTGCAGTTTGTCTCTTGTGTAAATCAGTGTATAAAGACATTTGGTGTTAATTGTTAAATATTTTAGTTTAAGTTGTGTAAAATATATGCAAGTTATCTCTCATTATGATACAGTTTTTAAAAGGCATTTAATGTATATTTGATTTTATATGTATTGATGTTTTCCAGTGTTTTCCCCATTTATGTGTACATACATGTTCTCATTCATTTTACTCCAGGTAGATGAGACATTATATCACATTATAATAAGGGAAGAAAGAATTTTCTTTCACATGTATAAAAATGATCAGGCCTGTCTCTACAAGAATTTGGCAGGAAGCAATAAATGTCTTTATTATCATGATGATGATTGGCACCTATATGTTTAATGTTTTGCTTGGTGCTGGTATGTATAATTTTTTTTCTTTTTGTTTTTATAATCCATTGTGTCTTAATCCTTAATTGTTGCTTTTGGGATATTGTTATACTGTCTGCACATCCATCCATCTGTCTGTCTGTCCATCTCACTCTGTCCATAACTAGATATCCTGAACAGTGCACAGCTGGGTGGACAATAACCAAATGTGGCAAACTTTGTAAGTTAGTTGTTAAAAAAATAACCATGTGCACAATAGGATTGTTTGGCTCCCTGCACTGGTGTCCAGGTTGGGGGGTCAGGAGTCGGCAGTATTAAATTTAGATTATTGGGTGTTAGATTTATTTTTTTTTTATAATCAAACTTTATTGAATGGTATCAGGAAGATAAATAATATAAATATCATGAATTTAGACTGTATGAAAGTGGGGAGGAAGTAGAGGGTCTAAAGACACTTCAGTAAGTGGGGAGGGAGAAAATGGTCCAAAGAAACTGTTGGTAAATGGGAAGGGAATAGAGGGTCTAAAGGCACTGTTTGGAAGTGGGGAGGGAGTAGAGGGTCCAAAGAAACTGTTGGTAAATGGGGAGGGAATAAATAGAAGGTCTAAAGGCACTGTTTGGAATTGGGGAAGGAGTAGATTGTCTAAATGCACTATTTTGAAGTGGAAGGATGTAGAGGGCCTCAAGTCATTGCTGGGATGTTGCTGGAGAGTAGAGGGTATACAGGCTCTGTTCAGAAGTGTGGAGGGAATGGAATGTCTAAAGGCACTGTTGGTAAGTGTGCAACGAGTGGAGTGTGTAAAGACACTGTTGGGATGTGGGAAGGAGTTGAGGGTCTTTAGGCAGTGTTGGTAAGTGGGGAGGGAGTAGAATATCTAAAGGCACTGTTGATAAGAGGGGGAGAAGGCAGGGATCTAAAGGTGATATTGGAAGTGGGGAGGAAGTTGAGAGTCTAAAGGCACTGGTAGGAAGCAAGGAGACTATTGGTAGAGAATATCTAATCCCACCCACTGTGCTAGCAGTTATGGACTTGGTACCTTATGTCATCCATCTTCAACTGTTCTCTGATGTGTGTGTGTGTACTTGTATGTTTTTTTTCAGATGAACTTGGTACAGGAAGCTCATTCTTGGGGACAGGTAGTAACCGTAGCTACCAGAAAATCATCCAATCATTTTGCAGCATTAGACCAAATTTGAAGTTTGAATTCATAATGAGCTTTTTATTTTCATAGCAGTAGATGTCCAGTGCATTTTTAGATGGTGTACATGTTGATGATTTATTGCAGAAGATAGCAATGGCAGATTTCAAATATTACTGAATTAGTTCTAATCCAAAAATAATTAATACTTTTTTCTCTAATTCAATTTTTTGGCATTTTCTAAAGTAAAGTTTACACAAGTACCAAATTGACATTAAATATAAAGTTTAAGGGATGTACACTTCCAGGGCTTTCCCAAAATATTTCCAAACAGGTGGTTGTTCATGAAAAACAGGCAGCTGGGCTAGTAAACAAGATTGCTAGGGAAGTCCTGACAGGCTTCCCTGAAAAAATTGAAATCTGCCAAATGGTGTACTTTTGGGTATTCCTGGGGCATTTTTATCTGAAACATTCGTTTTTGAAATGAACAGCTGGTGACAGATGGCAAACAGGTGGTGAAATTCACCATCTTCCTGTTCTTTGGGATAGGCCTATGTATCTGTTGCACGATACTTTTGTTCCTGATTTACTATCTATATGTAAATCAGTATGTAAAGTCAAAAGAGCGCTGTCTAAAAATCATTGGACATAGATAATACTGCCATGCATTTTAATAGTCGTGCTTTTTGTTTTTCAGCTGTAGAACATTTCATTGAATGAAAATCACCCAGTAATTTTTTAATCTGTGGACATAGTGCTGCCAACGGAAGGAAAAATCCCTTGTCTGACAGTTAAAAAAGTTTAAGACAATGTTTTCCTAGATAATGAATTATATATGAACTGTGTTAATTGATTATATGAAATATTCATTTTAGCTAAAGATTAAAATTCAAGGGGTTTTTCTTGTCATTATGAAGCATGAAACTGTAGTTTATTTTCAATATTTTTAGTTCACTAGACTCTAAAGCCAAGGAAGCTTACGGTGTAATCCAGCATTATATGTTGTACATCCATCAGCATGGATTCTGGGTGGCAGAGTAGTCTCTGTCCACATGGGTGTAGAGTCTTGGCTCTGCCAGTGTGGGTACATGAGAAAGCTTGGCTGTAGATTCATTTGGGTCATTAGTTCTTTTAGAGGGTTTTACAAAGTTCTTCCTCCACCAGATAGTCTGACTGTCATATATAGCTTATCATGTGCACACACCCCAAAAATGGTGTTTAATCCACAAAACAAACAACACACAAGTATCCATCAGTTATTGTTGTTGAGAAAAACCACACCATCAATTTCGACCAAACTTGGCAGCAAGCCAGCTAGCATAAACACCTTCCAATTTTTTCCAAGTGTAGCCGTCACTACAAAAATATAAAACCTTTACGACATCTTCCAAACATTATTCAACTGAATATGGTCAGATTTAATAGAAAAATATCCAGTCATAAAGAACTATAAGATCGGCACAAATGATGCTGATCCATTGTGATATTTCCATTGGTAAAAAAAGAAAAGTCTTTAAATGATAATTCTAAAAAGAACTTAAGAATAGCATTTATCCTTATCTTATATTAAGCCTCAAAGCATAAAGTAGTTTCAGATTTATGCCAATGAAACTAATTGCCATTATATATGGTTGCCATTACTAAAAATAGAAATACGTTAAAAAATTTATTTTCAGCAACTTTCCATAGAATTTGATTTTGTTTGACAGAAAGCATCCTTGCATGAAGTGCTTTCAGCTTAATGCAGATGATACCAATTTATTATCAGATATGACTACCACCATTGTAAATATAAAAAAAACTTTTAAATAGCTTCTCAAAAATTGCCAGTTATAACCAATACTCTGTATTGACACAAAACATAAAGGCCTTTCACATTTATACAAAAGGATGCTATTTTACCATCATATATATAGCAGTGAAATACTAAAAGTAGAAAACACTTAACTAAATGTGGCATTCTGGCATGAAGGGCTTTCAAATTGATGCAAATTATTCCCTTTCTCCATTAAGTACAGTTTCCATTACAAGTGACACTCGCTATACACCAATTTGATTTATGCCTTTTCGTTTTAACTCCAGTCATAATGAAGAAATAACATTCAGTTTGCACCATAGTGCTTGTGTTTATGCCATTGCTGGCACCATGAGTTGTGACTTGCGTACAGCTTATGTGAGTAGTATATATATTCATTTGATTGAAAACTATTCATAAATACCATGACTTGAAAACTTGGAGATACAATTTGCCTTAGAAGTGCTTTAATTTACAAGTATCCTATGGGAAAATTACTTTCAATTGATGCCATAGCCTCATCTTTAGCATAAATTGAGCGTCACCTGTACTGAACATATGAAGAAATTTTTTTTTAAGTTAAGTTGAGACATAAAACAAAGTGTGCTCTTGAAAATCATTCAATGATTCAGTCTTACAAAGGTATTCATATGCCATATGCTTAAGACTTTCCAGTACACTTGTAAATAACCAAAATATGTCATGTTTTGGATTTTTCTTTGGTTCTTTTTAAATTCATCAAATTTGGTTAAATTATGTTAATGTAATTCCTCAAGTCCGCTAAATATTTTCTCATTTGTTGAGTAAATGCGTTTTATGTTTAATGGCCCTCTCTGGTAATATATTCCCCGGGTTTTGGCATCCCACTCAAAGTTTCCCTGCTTATTATATCAGTAGTGGAGCTAGAAAATTGTAGGCTCCTGTATCCACACTTCCAATTTTTCCAATTTTTATGACAAGCTCACTAATGCCAACACAATGTCTTTCATATTTCACAATATCAGATATAGTGTAAGCTTATTCACCAACTTGAATTAACAGGTTTTAGACTGCAACTTGCATATAACAGTTAACATACACATGGAAAATTTACCTATTATAAGGAGCCAGCCATTTAATTTTTTAATGGGGGGAGGGGAGCTGTGATTTTATTGTATTTAATTTTTCTGAAATATTTTCTTTTCATTTATCTCGGGCATAATAAATATTTTTTCTAGATGGTCTTATTTTGCTATAAGTAAGAGCAAGATATTTATTTCTAGCTATTGACAAATGGAAATTAACCAAAAATGTGTCAATCCCCTGCTCCAGAACATTGAATTGTTGGTTCCTAATATAATTGTGATATATGATAGTGTATACATTGGTAGATTCTTTAATAGCACTGTATGCAACATTACAAAATATTAGTTTGTATACCAGCTCTGTATAATGGTTTGACAGTATGGAAAAAAATTATGGATAAACCTTGAAACAGTTGTTTTCATAACATGCAATGAACAGCATTGGAAAATCTATAGAATGAAAGCATCCTTTTGAGCCATATTTCATAGCCAGCAGCTTCTGCATTTGGCTATTAGGCAGACGTTATTCTGGTGAGTGATTTCAGGCCTCCTTTGACCTCTTGTTTGTAGATAATTTCAGTTATCAATACTATGCATCTTTGCTAGGATATAGGCAATGCACCTACATTGCAATCAATGTATGGTTTAACATTCAATGCTTAAATTTTTTGACAACTGTATTTGTCACTTTACCACTACTAAACATCAGAAAACTGCTTGATTTAATTGTATAGAATGTGTCAGTGTTCATAGAATGAGTGTATAGAATGAGTCTGTGTTATAAAATTTATATAAAAAATTAAATCTGTCACTTATGTCTATTATTATGAGAATTCAACAATAAACGATTTTCATAAAAGAAATGAAGCAACAAGAAAAATTTGTACACATGGCTGTTACACTGTTATTTCACAGTCATTGTAATTTGTACATGAAAAGAGTACAGTAAACAGTAATGTCTGTAGAGGACTCTGGAAAATCAATTTGTTATCTTGTGATTTTGTTGCAGTACAATGTCTAACTACTTTGTATTTGTTTAATCATATCATTTCCAGTGCAATCACATTTATTCATCACTAATTTTATTTCCACTCAAAAACTGTTGAAGGATATCATAGCAAAATTTGGTATAAGGCTTTATTCACCATATTGCCCTCCCCCCCCATATGGTTCCTGTTTGACTTGGCATTTTGCCCTTCAATGATATCATATTAGCAAGAGCATCTGTGTCATATGAAACATACACAGTGTACATTTATGTTATCTCTGTATCTTGTTATATAATTTTAGTTGTATCTTGTTATATAATTTTAGTTGTTGTTACTCTGTGTTTTTTATCCTTTTTTTCCTATCTTAACATCAGAAAACTGCTTGATTTAATTGTATAGAATGTGTCAGTGTTCATTAATGCTGTGTTCATTTCTCATCTATAGATCATTGTGACTATCAATTTTGCATAATTAGTGCTTCCTTGTATTTTCATTATCACATACTACATGCAAGTACCAGCAATTCAGTTAAACAGTTATTTATTTTATTAGCATTTTGGTCCATGTTCTACCTGTTGGAAAACAAATTTGTATCGTCTTTTTGGATTCTTTGGATTCTTTTTCCACACAGAGGCCTGTCTAAAATTTGACAACTTGATAATATTCAGAATCTTGCAGCAGTAACAATTTGGGACAAGTTTTTCTGCACTGCTGATTGCCTTAGGGCCTTACATTAGATTTAAAGTTGAAGTTTGAGTTGCCAAAGGGGGGGGGTAGGAACCTCCCCCCAATCGGGATATATTTTTTTTAAAAAGTAGCTGGGTATAAAGTCAAAGTAGCCAAGTAAATCGCCTCATTCCCGGCTGATAAGGAAAGCCTTGTTACCTTTGGATATGAGGCATAATGAAGTGCCAAAAAATTGCCCAAAGCTGCCATACAGACACCTGTCATTGAATGGATGGTTGCATATAGGATGCTGTATAGTATTGTTTTATGTACTTAGCAAAATGTCTTGAGTGAAAACTCTTCAAACAAATGTACCGAATGTGGCAACACCCACACAAAACAAACTGCAGAGATGAGGTGATATTGCACTGATTTGATTTTGATAAAAATACCTCACCCATGCATACCTCCTGGAGATTCAACACAAAGCATATATATCTTGTCAGTGTCCCCATGGCAGTGGTACCTACTCTTCTCTAGCATATCAACTTCCACTGATGAGATGTGGAGATTTTTTTTTGTGTTGAAGCATTATGATGGTGTACTCACAGAAAATGTTTGGGAATTTAAAAGAATACAGTTTATATAACCGATTTTGACCCAGTATTTGTAAGGATAATTTTACTTTTACCTTTTATTTAATTTTATATGCATTTTAATGATTGTAACAATTTTATGGTGTACCTTTCATCTTGTAGGACTACATGTTTATGCTAATTGAGCACTTTCTTTTCTTTCACTATTGCATTCTGGTAATATACCTTTTTATTGATATTTTAGAAGCAGGTTCCTGCTAACATACTGTTAAACCCAATTCATTCATCTATGTCACCTATTTCTTTCTTTTAGCTTTTGCCTTTTCAATCACAAAAATTCCAGGTCTTTTTTGGAAAAACAAAAATTGTATGATCAATTAGTTGTACATGAAAATGTGAAAATTAGCTATAGAAGTTGATTTTTTTCACAGTCTCATTGAAACATTCTGTTTTGAACACTTTTTTTAATGACCAGCCTAAATCAGAGTGTATTATATCATATTTTCCATCCATTCATTGTTTGTCAGTTTGTCAATCTGTTACCTATATCATTTCCACATAATAACTAGAGTTGTCCACCATCTTAAGTTACTAAATATTGCAAATGACTAGTCCTTTGGGTCAGAAGAAACTCTATTAGTTTTGGGGTCAAAAGGTCAAAGGATAAGACTACTTTGACTGAAAGAATATAGATGGTTTTCTGCACAACAGCATTAAGTGTTGTGTCTAGAATCACAAGAGCAGTGGACACCGTGCTTCTCAGTCCTCCGAAGCAGGGAAAGAATTTGAAAGAAACAAAGAAAAAAAAAAGACCATGCAGTAGTAGTGGTAAAGTGACAAATACGATGTTTACTTTGGCGTTTTGCCACATTAACTTCGCCATCTACTCACACTTTCATCTTTTCCTTAAACATTAACATTTTAATAAATATTGCATCAAGTGCTGAAGTATTCCATTAAAAACATTCCATTTTTGAATATACGAGTTTTGCAGAGTAACTTTGGTTCTAGAGTTGAGTTCCTTGATCTGATTTTGTGGATGGCTTACACTTATGGTAGTGAAAATGCAGATGCATATGGTTGAATGGTCTGTGGTTTTGGCTGTCACAAGTCTGATAAGAAAATGTTGATTTCTGAACAGAAAGTGTAGCTCTGGACCCCTTATCTTGATCAAAGGTTGAGGTTGTTGAGACACATTAGACAGTAATCTCCATTGTCAACCCTACCATAATATTGCCGTTAATGATATTTATGGACAGATGTATAATATGCTCTTGACATTACTCATGTTGAAAATTATTTTTACATGACAGATTGTTGATGAAAATGATGTATTTCAGAAAAGAAAAATTCACGATTTTTCTTAGAGAAACTGCTTTCACCTGTTCTTCATTTTTCTTAGACATTTAGTTCAAGTATAAACTTGAAAGAATAATTTCACTAATCTCACAAGGGGTTGTTTTATTTATAGAGTTTCTCATTCGGGTCCTTGTTTCATGTCCATTGTTCATAAAGGCTTTAATAATTTCTTAGTCTTGAGCTTTTAAAAAAATAACATTAAAATTTTTGTAATTGTGACAAAGTTAATGTGGTATGAAATGAGCACAAATACAAATTTGTATTATCATTTGACAAAACATGCTTCTTCTATCAGTAATTGACCAAATATTTTGATGTTTTGATTTTAATCACATTTAGACATCTTTAATGTTAAGATTGTGCCTTTTGTATCATGATAACAACATATGTATTGTGTGAAATAACAGAATTAGGAAGCAAATGTCAGTGATATCATATGATAAAAATATACTTGGAAATCCCACTATATTAAACATGGTAGAGTCAATAACTACTGACTGCTTCAATATATCGAATCACAGTGTGGCAAGAATGATCAAAAATTTTATGAAACCACATACAAATTGATTGATAGGGTGGTGGGAGATTAGACAAAAAGTCCGTCAGTATAATATTAGTAGTTTTACTACTTTCCAGTTTGTAAACAATAAGAATTATCATAGAAAATTCATCATTGCTGTCAGAACGTTAATTTATTATCAGTTAATTATGTTATGGTCACAATGCCAGGCGCGGTTTTTGTATGGTTTTTCATCATCTGGTGTCCAGTGTCCAAGAATTCCTATGGTCATTTTCTGTAAAACTGCAATCCCAATTTGAACTGAACCTGGCATGGACCAAACTTGAGACAGAGCATACTGGCATAATGTGTTAAGTGTTTACAGACGATGCTGATCTACCAACAAATATGGCTGCCATTACTAAAATATGTTAATTTTTCAACAACTTTGTCTCCAAAACTGAAGATCTTTACAGACGATTCTGATCTGCCTTAAAATATGGCAACAGCTGTCAAAAACAGAAAATCTGTCATCCAACAACAATCGCTATTTTGAACTTATTGCAAATCTAACCAAATTCAAACTAAACTCGATACAGAATATTCTGACATGTATACCTTTTAAACTTGCAGATTATGCCAATAGTGCATTTCTAAAGCTAGTTCAACATTTAAATGACATTTTTTTGGTACAAAAGCACTGAACAAAATTTAATCAACTTTGACAATATCAAAGCATGAAGACCAATCAGAATTGTACAAATTCTTCTGATTTGTTTAAAATGTGGCCACTGGTAATAAAAATATGAAAAACCTGTAAGTGGCTTCTTCTCCCCAGCTGCTGGAAAGACTTTGACTAAACTTGACAAAAAGCATTGCTTGAAGATCCTTTGAATTTGTCCAAATGATTTTGATCAGGTGAATTGTATGTAAATAGTAGACTTAAAATGAATATAGTTTTCATTTTATTGCTGTTACTACACAAATACTCCTGGTTGTAAATAGGGAGATTTCTCCAGCTGAATTTCAATACTGGTCACCAACAATATATTTTTTCAAAACAATGATCTGTGCAGCACATGAATTTCAACATGTGAAAGTTTAATTTTGGATAGTTCATTCATAGGATGTAGGCATATTTCACCACAAGAATATTGTAATTTTACAAAATATTGAAAGTTATCTTCGTTAGGAATTAAATTAGTTGTTTGTGCCCATGTACACAAGAGAAGGTGCCATATTGTATTTTCATGTATCAACTGTATTTATTTTATGATAAGACCACCCCTGTTATTACAAAGTTTTGGCAAATATTATCTTTTGGATGTTTTTGATGATAAGCCCACTCACTGCTTTTTGACAAATTTTAAAGACTGGTCTCCAGGTCTTATCATGGGAGGAATACTGTAATGACTGCACAATTGCAAACAGTATAGACCCACATCAATCCAGATCTGATGGTGCATTATTCAACAGTAGATCTGGGTTCCCAGTGTTTTGCAGTTGTTTGTATACTCACCGTGGGTAATATGATATTTATACATAATATATTCTATTACAGGTTACAGTGAATTCATTATTTTTCATAAAGCAACCCCAGTTTTTGTATTTGTTGTTTTTTTGTGGGATTTTTTTACAGACTTGGATTTTAAAGATGCAGGGACTAGTGACTCGACTGTGGAAGTATTATGATGAATTATGCAATTAAATACATATTTACTTCTTTCTGAGTTGAGTCCAACTGCAGTCTGCTGTTGCATAGTGGTACCTGCATATCTGGGCCTGTGCAGTTTGTTAAGAGCAGTCAGAAGAACAAACAACATAGACTCTGATCTGCAAGCACAATATGTGATTGCAGATAAGAGTCTGGGTTGTTTGCAGTTGGACTATCATTGTTTACTCAACTATAAAGAAACCCATCCCCTAAAATGCTAAAAAAAATCATCCCCATTCATCCAATCATTGGGAACTCAAAACTTTTTGTGCTAAAAAAAACTACCAAACAATATAAAGTCTGAAATTCCTGAAATTAGTCCAGAATTTGTGTTGAATTATACTTAAAAAATGGATGATTGTAAAGCTACGGGACTTGATATGACTGGACCAAGGCTACTAAAGGTAGGTGTACCTGCAATAGTAGAGAGTATAGCTTTCATTTGC
>QKMX01340181.1:0-10496 GCA_003401595.1 Venustaconcha ellipsiformis | reverse complement strand
AGAGAGAGAGAGAGAGAGAGAGAGAGAGAGGATATAAATACTGATAACGCTTGAATATGTATCAAAGTTCCCTAACCGAATTTAAAGAAACGGTCTCACGAAGGTAATTGTCATGTGTACAAAATGACCTTTATACTGTTATAAAAAATAAAAAAATAAATTCCACCCCATCATACAATACACACAATGCTGTCAGCGAGTGAAATATTGATCGTCCGATACCATCTATTTTGGTAATCGTACAAAGAAAATCAAGTATTTGTGCAAAATATAGCAATAATAAAACAGGATGCTTTCAAACGCAGGAAAAAGTTATTGACAATTGGGGAAAAGTTTTACGTAGACATTTGCCTGCCTATCCAACAACAGGTTCGTCATTTCAGTGTCTGATGCAAGTCCTAACTCCTCCATGAATGCTCTCTATCGAACAATCTGGTCCGCAAGATGAATCCTTGATAGGCCCGATTCGGAATCTTTAACAGATTTCGACATTTCTTTTCGGAAAGAGACAAGTGCGGGCGACATTTGCGTTGTTGAGCATCTCGTGTGTCTGCTAATTGTTTTACAGTAGATATTTAAATTCCAAGCACGTGACTCATTGGCCCGCCCAATAGACGAAGATGATGTATACGTTTTTGTCGACATGTGGAGTTTTCATAAAAGTTCTTTACCTACAAGTTTCAATTAAAGCGGGACCTGTCAAAATTTATTTTCTCTCGTTTATTTATCAATTATCTAACAGAATCGTCACCAACTCTTGATGTTTGTGAATTATTTCAGCTTGTAAGTTGATTCATTTCATTATTTTCATGATCTTTAAAATTCATAAAATTACAGACCCTTTGTACTATTGTGCCTTCTTTTTAATAGCCGGTGGCGATGTGGATAGAAGATGTTATGTCGAAACGGAAGATGTGGTGTTTAGGAATGTCAAAGACATAATAATGGTATTTATATTCTTTATATATCTCATTACTTTTTTAATCTCAATAAAATCCATTTGATTCATTTACAAGTGCAATTAAACACGGACCTGACAAATGCCATTCCAAGACATGTCTTTCACAACATGTCTCTTCAGTATACATGACACGTTTGTCTAACTGGGTTTAGAATTGCACTAATAATCAATCCTTTATGTTTCCTCAGCATAGCTATGTTGGTATATATCCGTAACCTTTTGCTTTATCTTTGTGAACTCATATCAAAGGTTTTATCGGTTCGATCCTTTACATCTCTTGGTTGCATGATTTAAGCAATGTCATAGTGTTATTGCATTAGTAGGTGTCCTAATGACTGAGTATATATTTCTTGTACGTATTAAGGATTATGTCTGATAAGATAACACAATTCTTTAGACCTCTGAAGAAATTTTGCTCATCATTGCCTATTTCAAATGAATACAATTTATACCTTAAACCTACATGCAGTCTAATTTGAATGTCTAAAAGTTCATCTGATAATAATACAATAATTTTCTTCCTCACATCAAAGATGTTGTAGACGGTTGTCACTATTACCGTATATTTTGATGTTTTTTATTTCATGTTGCGATTATATTGTGTTTGTGTAAGAATTTATACAGTCTGATGCTATAGATATTTCGCTTCGTAACCTTACTAGTTCTTTATCTGATAGCAAATCCATGCTTTGGTACTTTACTTAAATATAACACTGCAATTAATTCATAAATATTTTTAGTGAGTTTCATCATAAGTACTATTTCCTTTTCTACGATATCGATGTTTAGGAATGATGCATACTTAATCAGCTTGTCATTATTCATTTCATTAGGTCTTACATTTTCCCATTTGTCCATTTTTAAGTTGTACCTTTTATTTTTTCAAACAGTTTCGCTCATGAAAGCGATACATTTATTCTCAAATATTAGTTTTAGTATGTCCCAAACTAGATGAATGATTTCACTGTAGAGTTCTAATTAAACAAAATTGCTTTTTGTACTTGTTTTAAGTTCAAAACCTGGTTATCGATATAGCTTACAATTTCAATAATAAACGACCAACTTGCTTTGTAATATTACAGTGTGCACGACAGCTTTGATACAATTGTCGTACAGGTTGTGCCTTCTTCGTCAATAATTTAGTTGTGAAAATGTTTCCAGGTCGTGATGGGTTATGTACTAGGCCTATCGTGCTGCTGTTTCGGAAATTTCAAGTCAACATTGACAAAACAACACTGCGTCGTTATGATCATGGATGCTTAACAAGTTTTTTTCTGTCACACTACGATCCATTATATACACAACTGGCATCAAAGTACATCCCGATATAGATAAATATAGTTTGATATGATATTGTTTTAGTTTTTTTTATCTTCACAGTTTCGTCTACATTTGACTATATGTTTAGCTTTGACGTATATTTTGGGCTCATTCCATTGTTATCGCAAATCCCACATGCAATCATTAAAAATATATTAATATCTGACGAAAGTTCTAACATTGCATTGATGTAGTCAGATGTGCATTATGTGCAAGACCCAGAGCACTGCAATGGTTTGCTCTAATTTGAAAATTTCGACGTATTCCACAGAACAATGATATAACGAGACTTAAAGCTTGCGATGGTCAGTCCAATTAGTAAACATACTAATTCACATGATATAATACATGACTGTTGTTCTTTGCTCTATATTAAAAATGTATTTAATGCCCATTTTAAAGCAGCTAATTGTGGGAAACAACTGAAAAACAGAAGAAACACAGACTCCAGGTTGTGCTAGGGAAGTTACTCTTTTATCACGGTAACACCAAAAGAAATAGTTAACGAAAGCATATGCAATCCTACTGTTGGAAACATGATAAAAATGATCCATACAGTAGATGATACTTCAATGTCCTTCATTAAGCCTCTTGTTTATATCGACTACACAAACTGATGTGAAATAATTGAATAACGCATTCTTAACAACCTTTGACGGGGGAGTGGCGTCAGGATTGGCAGTGACAGTCCACCCATCGACATGAAAATCAAAGCAGATATCCAACACAAACAGTTTAAGCAACTCTAGACGTTCCAAGGAAAGAAATAAATCGTTTACAGCAATGTTTAACAGCCGACGCCTTTGAGTTCCGAAAGCCATAAAAATTAAATCACATTAAAATGCTTCATATTTTCAATCTTATATGTTGCCATGTCTTCCATCTCTTTGTTCCTGTCGAAAACGGTAATCATGTGATCTGACTAAAGCTGATATACACATTATCCGACAGCAAACGGTTTAACCGATTTATACATTGATATCGATTTTACAAAGATATGGAATCTATATGAAAACATTGGATATGGCCCGAAATTTCCCCATAATTAACTGACAACGCAGAATTAACAACTTATCGTCATGTGGTATATATAGGATAAGTACATGATAGTTGGCGCTTTGTTGAATAAAGTCTGAAAACGTTAGAGTATTGCAAATCTTATTATCATTAATTGTCTCTCCTAGCTACAATGAGTACTTGCTTCAACAAAATAGATTTCTCGGCTGTGATTGGAATACGTTATAAATCATTATTCGATATTGCTTAGGGATATCCTGAATAAATAAAAAAACATGTATATTGATAAGTCAACGATTTCTTTGTACCTTTTAGACTCAAGCTTGAGAAAGTCCCGACCTCGTACAGCAGGTCACAGACCAAGGGCGGACACTAGAGGAGAACCTCGATGACAGCGGCGACGATGATGTTGAGCACTGAAATGTCAATGGTGCTGGCAGAACATGGTTAATTCTTATAGATGCGTCTTTGTTGCTATGACTCCAATCGCTGGGAGGCAATACGTCAGATATCTTGGTGAATCGAAAGTGTTGCGGCTCTTTGAGGTATAGTTGCAGGCTAATTGGTCCTGAACTTTCAGGTTGAGGTTTTTGCAAACACCCTGGCACTTACCTCCAGCCTTTATTCTTAACTGCTCAACACTAATCAAGCTAAAGTAGATATCGATCTATCTTTTCTAGACTGTTAAGACTCCCGAAATTAAGAAGTCATTGAAACGGCCGCGAACCAATTCGCTGGTTTTTAAAGCAATTGTCTTTGATCCTGATCATGAGCGAATAGTTCGTTTCTGTCCTATCAACGAGATGCAACACAGCATATTACATATGAAAATACGAACCATGATTACGCCGAAGGATGTTTAGAAGAGTGGGCTATTGATTGTACAGCCAATGGCGATAGCTAAAGCTCATCAACAATGTCAGAGGTGCCGGAGTAGAAACAATTACGCACTTGCAGTACCAAATGCCTTGCCTCATGCTGCGTCAAACCTGAGGTCTCAACAGATGACTTAGTGTAATTAGGATGACCAAACTGGTCGTAAGCTAACTGTTCCATGGCTTTTCCCACGCAAGCTGGAATCGAAATGCCCTGACAACTTGGTGGCTAATATCCTCAATCGCCAGCACACGTTTGTGTATGTCTGATTATTGTCTCGTTAGCTGATCCCATTGGTGAAGTTAAAGGAGCAGCTTGGCCTCTCAGCTATGACTTTCGTATATATTGTTATGGTTTTGATGCCAAGGCCAAAAATGATTAAGATGACCAATGCGCAAGTAGTATAAGCTTCGACATTGGAGATTTCGCATCCGATGGTGTTCCCCACAACCAGCTGGGACGCTCAGGTGATCGAGAATTTCAGAGATTTTAATGACTCTGTTGTTTGTTGATAAAAAAAACAAATGCCGATGTCGAGTGAGCACAGTATTTAGTTTTGACAGTTTCTCATTGGATTTATTAAGAAGATAATGTTGTTTCCGAGAGTTTGCCAAAGATTTCCCACCCATATCTTATTCTCATGTCTCTTTCTATATGAACATTCACGAATATCGATATTACTTAGCCCGCATTTTCCAAGGATGGGTCTTGTGTCGTCTAATATCACCATTCTCTAGAGTCTAACATCAGATATAGATACATACAATATATGCATGTGCGTTTTGCATCTGTGTGTGAAGTATGATATTTAAAAAAAATATTGACAGAAACCATGATACATTCTAGAGATGTAAAGGTAGCTGCGTGGAAAACCGTTTTACTCTTATATATGTTGGTTGTAAAGCTCATAATTATGAGGATATTAAATATATACGTTTGTATAGATTTCTTGACAAAATCAGTTCGTTTTGGCAATGCAATCCTGCGTTATGTTAAATTATATAGAACAAACGTGAGTAAAATAGAATCGTTCAGGTTTGAATTTGTTGTATTTTTTGGAGGTGTTGCTTTTTGCTTTCTTGTCTTGTTTTGTTGATTTTCATTTTACGTGACATCATTTATAATTTCGCCATCGTGACTTTAAATTATATTTGTATTAAATTAAATTTTGTATTATTAACTCCCTTGATATTGTTCAGAATATTTTATGTGTTGCTCTTTAAAGAGACTGACTCAAAACTATGAATGCATCTCAGAACGCCATACCAGTTTATATTCACCAATCTCTTCCTATTTGTATAATACTCCTGATGATTTTATAAAAGGGTTATGTCTCTCAGATACAACTTACTGACTTTGTAAATGTATTAAAATTTTTATATGAATCTTATATGGATACTGCAAGACTGTATTTATCAGTGTTAAAAATGTCATTTTCGTATAATTAGTATATGAACATAACAATCAGTCATTCCACTGCCATAAGTATGACGACATGCAATCGATTGTAAACGTTCCCGGGGGAGACCAGACATTGATCCTGGTAGTTAATGAAAAAATAAAGGTGCTGAATATTAAATTATTATAAGATAATATATTGTTGTCTATACATATAGAATATAAAGTCTGCTATATTTCAAGAAAGTACTGTAGGAGTATGCTAATACGCCCCCTGTTATCATCAATTATTTTACCCTTGGAATGAAAAATTACATCACCTCAAGGTAGGAATAGCAGAATCAACAGCTATACAGATTTAATACAAAAGGAAAACTATTGCGTCAAAGTCATATAATGTATGTAGCTGGTTAACATAATTAAAAGTTGGTTGAAATGCAACGCGTCTTGTAAACTAAAATCCTCTCTGCCATAATAAGAGTTACCGCAGCATGCAATATTGAAGGAACATTTAATCAAATCACTTACTATGAATTATTCGGCAGATGTTTGTTTCATTGCCGTGCAATCTCACCCCAGTTTATAATAAAATATTTATTCGAACTAGGAATTATTTCAGGCCATTTAGACTGTTTTAGTACCTGAACAAGACCAGATTGGACAAGCAAAGTTATAAAGGGCTAAACGCCATTATATTTCAATTATCCTGTTCCATGAACCATCTGAAATCATGGGGTTGTCATTCTAGATTCCAATCGACATGACATTTTTTATAAAACAATAGCCGCCATTTTCCCCGCATGGTTTGACATAGCTCAAACATTAGCTTCTAGCTTCAAATTGGTTAATCTTATTCAAATTCACCGTAAAATATGTAAAGGATGAGCATCCTTTTGTAACATTCAAATATAATTCTGGTCATCATCACTGTCACACAAAATGTTGGTGTCCATCAACTCCGATTAGCTATCACATTCAGCTCTATTTAAGCAGATCAGAAGTTTTCAGTCTGCTATGTAGTTGAGATTGTTTACAATGCATGCGTACTCTGGCTGCGAATATTGAGCACGCCTGTATGAATTTAAACTAAGAATGATCAATGGGGCAAAACAAAAATTGAATTAGAAAACTTCTTTCATCTTCACTTGTTTTCCAGTCATGTCCTTCCATGAGGTAAGGAGCGTCAGCTAAACTCACGAGACTTCGCCACAAGATTGCAGGTTCATGGTGGGCTGGAAGGATGTGCTGCAGAAGAGTGTCTTCATATGGTGGCTGTTATACGGACTATTATTTGGTACCTCAGTTCATTCACTTTATTTTACTTATTTATTACTTTTGGAAATAACAACTAAAGATTGATAAGCCGTGTCGTCAACAAACATGAGTTTAGAATATCTGTCAGTTCGTTAATGAGACACTGTCCACAGCGCTTGAGTAATTCTGCAGACACCATATCCAGGCCAGGCGCTTTGTTACTATTTAGCAGCCGTACCGCCATCTCCGTCTCTGCTGCTGAAATTTATTCTGTCCTCACGGCCACGATGTTTTCTGTGTTGGGTGGATCAAAAGTGAAGGTAGTTTTGGGGTAGTCTGATTTAGCGTTTCCTTTAAGTGCTCAACCCATCGATCGTCTTGTTCTTCTTTTGGTTAGACACGGCTTTCCATTTTTGTCCTTTATAGCGTCTCCATGTCCACTCCTCGCTCATGTGATGTCGAAATCGATGCGTAAGAGCGTCTTTGTGTCATTTTTCTCAGCTGCTACCTGTGCTTCTTGCCTTTTCTGGTCTAGCCACTCTTGTTTGTCTCTCCCACAGTTTCTCTTCACTTTTCGAACTAATTCTCGGTATGCTTCCGATATCTCCAATCGTTCTTGCTCTGTCCTTGCCTGGTCACGTTTCTTTATTTAACTTTTATATGTGCATATTGTACAAGTCATATTTATCATTATATGATCTCTATTAGTCTATGTATGTCCTAGTAATATCAGCTTTTTGCATTTAGCTCCTGCGTTATGTAAACAATGCGTTCATCATACATATCCAAAGTCATTACAAACAAACATCATTCACCTTGGAATTATTTTCTTTGTGTTTATATGTTTCCTGTTACTTATTGTATGTACATTTTTACATTTAAATTTCTAGCAGTATGGTGGAATATACTTTGATTGTAACTGCTAAACACCATTAAAGCATTTACCGCAATTGCATGGAATGAAACGCATTTTATAACAAAAGTCCACTTCACTACAATATGAGTTTATGCACAATGAAACACTAACCTGAAAACAATGATCTTTTAGGAACATTGAATTAGATCACTTAGTGTGCATTATGCTGAAAGGAGTTCGAAAACTTGCAATTTTGACCGTTGTTATATTACAAATTTTGTTGGTAGGAGAATTCGTTAGGATTACAATACTGTCCCTTAACTAGACCACATTTGCCAACGTGACGGTCAAAAAGCCAAACACAAATACAAAAGCATTTATATATTTATGTGAGCCTGTTGCTTCAACTGCCAGGAATGATTTGATGGATATTATAGGTTCCTTACAAAATTATATTTTACAAAATGGTCGCCATTTGCCAGCACTATTTGACAGCCCGTCAACGAGCCTCTGTTCCTTAGTACTGTTTTTTTTTCTTATTCATACGCATTATACAGCAGTTTTCACCGATTCAAGTCCTGCACATCCTGATTTATATTTTCTGGAATTTGAACCATTGTTTAGGTATATTTTAGAAAAAATAACCGAAATTCATTGCTTGGAATAAAATGTAGACGAAACATGGATAACACATGACGTTAGACTATGACCAAATTTAAATTTTCGCTTGTTTGCAGCAGTTCTTTTAGTACAGTGGGAAATATTAGGGAAACTCACAAGGATCCATTTCAACATGATTCCTTTGCTGTAAGTGAATGCTGCAGCAGAATGCCTTTACGCGGTTGCTCGTAATACATTTGTTTTCATTTTCCCTTGTCCAGACAGCGCCATCTTCGTGTCACATATAGTCCACAGTTGAGGTTCCAACGATTCAAGACAGGCATGAGATCCGAGTATTGGAACCAGGTTTGTCACAATGTCAAGTCTGACACGAATTATTTGGCTCCTATTGACGACAAATGTACTATTCGTATCAGTATTCCGACTTATTTCTGTGTTCTATTAGTTGCGCCGATTAGAATTGGGTAGCTTTCAGCAGTATGTATGCAGTGCATCATTAAGAGTGTATGAGCAACTTGTTGATTAGACTTAAGAAATCAATCACTTGGCAATCATGATCTTTTAAATTCAATTCATTGGTCACAATACCAAGTGTCTTCCTCTGTTATTTCCAGTATCCTCAAGAATCTTCCACAACATGGTTTTGCTCTGTGTGCAGCTCAGCAGCCAACAAGTATTTTGTGTCCATGACTTAATTAGTTGTAAGTCATGTTGTTTTTAGGACCAGTGCTGCCATGAGTTTCCATCAAGTTATACATAAATTATGTCACTTACTTGGCCCGAAAGATGCATGTGCGGAATGTTTGATCAGTGTGCGCATTGGAAACTCATGCCTCACAAGTCATGCTATGAAATAGACCCATGGCATTAATGAATATATGATATTGACTATTGGTGTCCTCAACAGGTGATGCTCAATTCTCCAGATGTTTCACTAAAACGACTTTATTGCTTGATGAATTATTGTATTTTACATTTATCATTTTGCCATCAGAATTTCCCGCGCAAATCGTAATCGACTAAAAGGGTGACCAATAACGCACCACATATCCAACTTGCAGTTTTAAGCAATGAGAACCATGTTTACTTATACTGTTTGGTCAGCTTTCATGATGTTATCTTGGTTGAATAAATATCAAATTCGTCAGTCTGAAAGTCGTCAATGTGAACGTTTTTATGGTGTCAGAAAAGCACTGACTATTCTACAGTTGTGTATAATGCTAGTTCTAGTGAGCTTCTTGTTTATATTACTCATGTTGTAGCAGCTCAACAAGCACCTAAGACTGTTCAGCTGCCATAGTAGAGATTATTACATTATCGGAATAATCTTGATCTTACAACGCTGTTACGTTGTTCTTCAGCAGATTAACTAATTTGTACCAGTCAGACTCCTATCTCTCTCTTAATTCTTGTCTTCTCAATTCTACTTGCCTGATGTCGGAAACTGGACGATTCTTCATTGGTTTGGACCATCGTATTTCGACCTAAATGATTAGCGTAAAATAGCTCCTTTATGGCGTTGAACATTTTTAAGCACATCTGGACGAGGTCCCTTTCAGTTGTGCTTGCAGATAGCTGTATGTGCGAAGTACAGCAGCATTATATCTCTAATGCAGGTTGGATGAAGGTGACACTCACCGTCTTTGTGGACGTCAAACTTTTAATGTTAGCACATAAAGCACTGATACTGGATTGCTCTCGCGCTGGGAAACATTCAGGATATCATGTAAAAGTAAAGACTTTCCTTGCATAATACCTTATGTTGCATCGTATGCATTGCGCTAACTGTATCACTCATTTTTAAACGGTCATCCACGTGAAGATTTCGACAAAATGGTCTTAGGTTAATCCTGTAACCTCACCTATTCCATGTTTTGTTCATGAAACACTCATTTGGAAGTAAATTCAGGTTTCTTGTCATTTATTGATACAAACGTTTTCATAATTGTTCTTTATGCTTTTGTTTCTTGCTTTTTGTTTTTAAAGATCTTTGCTTTGCATTCATACTTCAAAGCCGACGGTTCCCAAATACTGAAATCAAGACACAAGGTANGAGTTTTAGCAATGATGCATAATTCCAAACATTGAGCTTTGCTGTCACATTTTTTATATCTAACTTCTTTGATATATAAATAGTTGTATTTGTATTAATATTTTTATCCCTAATTATATTACAAAGTTAACATGGAATCA
>QKMX01340062.1:0-10153 GCA_003401595.1 Venustaconcha ellipsiformis | reverse complement strand
AAAGGTTATATCAGTGTAGAAAATTAAACGATGGCTTGATGGATTAAAGGTTATATCAGTGAACGATGGTTTGATGGATTAAAGGTTATATCAGTGTAGAAAAGTAAAAAGATTATATCAGGAGTAAAATGCTATATAGATTAAGCATGACATCCTCTATGGACAGGAATTGCTGCCAGAGATTGAGAGTCGGGTTTGGAATGGAGTATTTTGAAGTTACAATAAGTCTCTTTAATATAGTACGAAAAACGGGGTCCATTGTCAGGACAGGTCATTCCAATAACAAGAGGAACCTTTGTAACTTTGCCTGACCTTCTCTCCATTTGGGTTATTATTTTTTGTGTGTTTTTTTTTTTGTAAGGTGGCTCTATTCTGAATATAACAAAGACTATTTGCATGGCAGCAGCGTGCCCACTGTAGCAAAGTACTATCAATAAGACAAACAATGAATACATTAGTGACTGGTGTTGCCATACTCCTCTTTTTCAGTCCTTAAATCTATATATTTAGATAATACAGATACACCCATTCTATGGAGTGTCCTGCTTTTTTAAAGTAAGAATATGGTAACAACAATCGAGACTAGTCTGAAATGCTCTGAATGATCTAGTATCAAATCATCAAATGACGATAGGGACATATGAAGTTAAGATTATTAATCATGAAATGACCACAGGAACACATTAAGTTAAGATTATTAATCATCAAATGACCACAGGGACATATAAAGTTACGATTATTAATCATCAAATGACCACAGGGACATATGAAGTTAAGATTATTATTAACAGAGAGACAAACAGGGGATCTCCAAACCTGTAATCATTACGACATTGTTATGGGTTTCGACCCCCCCCATCACGAACCCTCTATCCATCAACTCTCTTCGTGAATCAGGTATATGCAGCCTTACAAAAAGGTTTCTGCAAACATTTATAGTGTCTGCAGATTCCAGATGAGGTACGCAGTGGCTGTGCAATAGTCTTTCCTATAAATATACTGTACATGGCAGCTTTGCAAATAGCCCTTGTTTTTAACATTGAATTAATGCTTCAGCCAAATGTGCATGACATAATATCATTCACATTGTTTGCCACACTGTGGAGTTACACATATCTACATAATATAGCTTAATGCCATGAAGTAATACTTATGAAACATGTTAATAATGACATATATACCTCAGTGTGTGCAGCTCATGATGTGTACTATACAATTATAGTCCTTTGTTGATGTGAATTGTGCATGGAAATCAGTATGACTGGTTTACTGCTTTTTATATTTCATACTCACTAAGCAAAGGTCTATAAATATTTATCACATGATTGAGAGAAAACTGAAAAAGTCAATGACATCATGACCATGTGACCTGGAGAAATATCACATTTAATCCAGGGTTTGTATATAGTCTGAATGTAGTCTTTGAAAGTCTGGAAACATTCTGGAAAGTAAAGCTTTTGTCCCAAAGGTCTGGAAAAGTATGAAAATTTAGGGTGCTATGTTTTAATTTAATCATGGGGTTGAATGACACATCAACTGCTGTATTCAGGTTAAGTGTGCTTGGCCAGACATTAGCTATCACCACTCATGATTGGTGGATTACTATTTTAGATCATGCAAATACCACATGCTCATATATACATGTAGTGAAAAAAATTCAAATACAGATTGGCATGGAAAAAGTTGCATACCAGTCTGGAAAAGGTCTGGAATCTCATTTACCAACAGCAGTAAGATCCCTTCCATGTGAAGTTGTGCCATCAAAATGAAAAAAAACCCCGTTACTAATCACTAACAGATTTAATTTGCATTGGTGTTTTAAAGCTCCACAAGTTGGTTATTTGCATATTTTTATTAAAAGAATAATTTAATAAATATAATAAATTTAAGATCCTCAAAATCAGATACACAGACACATGTAAATCAATAATAATGTACATCATATGATTACTATTAGTCTCATGCTATTTATAACATCCTTTATAATAATATTGGGATATAACAGCATACATTTATGGTTTACTGAATCTCAATTTATGATGATCGCATTCACTGAATATAGACTAAAAATTAACCTATGTGGTGCTGCTAGACAGTATTAAAAGTTATCATCCAGCTTGTGCTCACTTAATATTCAAATATAAGGTAATGCATGCCTAATTGTATCAGCCAAATTTAATATGACCATTTCCATAACAATACAGTGAATGAAAGTAATTGTATTATTGATTGTTCATCAGCACCAGTATACTGTGAAAATTTCTATATCCATGATCTTTTTCTCCTGATAATTTCATCTTTTTCCACAATTTGGTTGCAGCCATAATCATAAGCTGTACTTGAAATGAAAGCTTGGGTGCTCGTGACTGTTAACATATTCCAACTGAAAAAGTGCAGCATGGATTGAAATGTTAATTATCTATGTAAATTTGGCAGAGAACTCAACACTAGTTTCCTCTGAGTTTTTATGTGCGCCTGATGGATAAATGAATATTTACCCATCAAGCACCTATAATACATGAAACTAAAAGTATTTTCATACGTGTCATATATGCTAAAGTGGAATTGAAGCTTTCTATATGATTGCAAAATTGTGATCAACCAAGTTCTGGAAAATGAGACAGGGCAGTGACCCATCCTGATCATCATTAAATTGTCTTTACCATTTCTGGTAACAAAGTTTTACTACAGACTTGGAAGTATAAAATGACAAATGCAGCCTTTAGATTGGTCAGAATATTTTCCTTTAAGATTTGAAGTAAAGTACAGATTTATGATGGTAGGTCCAGAATGTCCAAAGAATGGATAATGGGGCTGATATAAATTTAAGTGATCTCAAGAGTTTGTACAATGTATATGACAGTCATGCATGTTATATCAGTAATAGTAACTACTTGAGGAAATACACATTGTTACATTTTTCATTCAATCATGTTACCTCTGCATGCTTCATTGTTTAATTTGATAAATGTAAATCATATTTTATACAAAACAAAATAAAGTAAAACCTACTCAAGTCATGATTTAATCTCTGCTGTGTCAACAAGACTAAAACAATTTTATTTTACAGCTTGGACTTTCTGAGCAACAGCATGCTTCAACAACAATCATGTGTTCCCAGTGTCCCACCAGTCAAAATACACTTGCATATGAGCAGTCCAGTAAAAGCATATATAGTTCATATGAGCATTCACTTCTGGGTTCATTTTTATCTGAGACACCAACAATGAGTTCCAGAAGTGCTCACTTAACCACTTTTCTGACACAACTAAGTAGCAAGGATATTCAACATGATCAATACATGTCTCTAAAATCAATTCCAACTGCCTGGGAGCACTTAAGCAGGACTGAAACAGAATCTTCATTTGAGCAGTTGTACTGGAAGCCATCAAGGGTGATGTCTATTCAAATTGATCAGTCAAGTAGTTTGTACCCACTTCCTTCTCAGTATTTCTTTAGTTCACACTCTATTCTTATTGACACAAAGCCTCTCAGTGATTTGCATTTAGCAACATCTGTAAGTGAGAATGGCCCTGGTAATTCCTTGATTTCAACAACTCCAATAATACCAGATCATACTCATGAAGTTCAATCTACAGATATATATCAAAATCCAACACAACTGACAAGTGTTTTATTTTCAGTAACTCCATCTGAACCAAGTAGTCATATACCTGACTCTCTGATTTCAAGTCGCATTCCTATCACTAAGTCTTCCAAAACTAGAAAGTCACACTCCAGCTTTGATATGGCCACTCTGTTGATTTCTGAATCATTAAAGACATCAATGTGGCTTACCACCCAATCTCAGTATGCAACAAAATCTAGCTTAGGTTCATACCAAACTGGTGACCTAATTTTAAGTACAACATCTCAGCCATACAATATAACTTCCAAATACCCTACCTTCAAAAGTTCAACAAAGTCTGCCTCAAAAAAATCCAGACTGCATCAGTCTTCATCTGTTATCCCAAGTAAAACGCTGAGAACACCAGATGGAGGAATTCAAGTAACAGTAACAAGTGACCTTGAACATTCTGCAACCATAGTAACAAGTCTTCATAGCAATGCAACATATCTAATATCACCAGAAGATGACGATTGGACAGTGCTTGGGATCCACTTTGGTCTGTTCATCTTTGTAGTGGTCTCAGGCATTGTGGTCATTGGAACCATCATTTTTGCCATCATTGGTCTGATCCTGCGAAAGCAACACCAATCATGGTCGCCGATGTTTGATGACCGTATTTCCATCATGGTAAGATTTTTATTGCTTCATCTTTCTACTCGGACATTTTTGTATAAAGTTGAATTAATCTTTAGTGCTGTCAAATGCAAGATAACATAATCTAACCTGGGTTGTTGGTTCTGGAATTTCCCAGCCAAGACAGATTTGGGTGGGTGGGTGTGGAACTTACGCTATTGAGCCCTACCATTTGGGCTGTCAGTATCTTTTTACTTGCCTGTCAATCTGAAGTAACTCGTGTTATAAAAGGGTCTGGATCAGTTACTGCTCCACTAATCGCACCTCACAACCTCTGAAGAGTACATGTTATATGATGTCAAAATGAAAACACCAATACAACCATTTTCACATCTGAATGTAAAACACCCCATACAAATTCTCGTTGAGAAATACATGTATTTACACAAAGTAAACAATCATCCTCTGTTTGTTTAAGATAATTTTCAAAAATTTTTTTATCGAAAAACAGGACTCACAATCTGTTTCTAAGAGGGACTGGTTATTTAATACACATGGCAGTTGATGGCCTAGGAATTTAAAAAAAACAATTTTCAGCTCTTAAATAGTTTGGAAAAATATTCCTGTCTTATTTATAATATGAGATACATAAATATCAAGCATATTAATTTAAAAAATATCCTAGCTCAAAAGAAAATTCCAGCCCCATCATCTTCCATTAAATGGTTGGTACCCAATTGAAAATGAAAATTTGTAAGCAAAAGAGATCATTTCCAACTCAAGCTTCTTCCTGGTATACTAATGCATATATAGATAGGTGAAATAACTAAGAAATTCAAGAAAAACATGCACAAATTAGTATTGTAATTTTACAGAAACCTGCTAGATTTGACAAACATGGACAGGAGAGTCCATTTCCAGACTCCGATATACTCCGTGAAGAGAAAATGATGGAAGAAACAGAACCAGGTCTTCAGCATAATGGGGCAACCCCTCTGACTACCAACCCAGAATGCTTTACTTCTAACCCATGTGACCTTGATGGTTGTATTGTGCCAATAGATCAGCTGCGAGAAGAAGAATTGAAATTTCCTTGGATTGAGGACACAAAACTATAGATTAATTTTAGGATTTATCTAAACCATCATTTAGTCAAATGTATGACATTTAAGCTGGTAAAGTGTGTGTCTTTCTACTTACAGTGTGTGTTTGTATGTGTAAAGTGTGCATCTTTCTATATACAGTGTGTATGTATGTATGCATATGTGTAAAGTGTGCATATTTCTATATACAATGTATATATGTATGCATATGTGTAAAGTGCATCTTCCTATAGTGTTTGTATGTATGTATGTATGTATGTATGTGTAAAGTGTGCATCTTTTTATATACAGTGTATGTATATATATATGTATATGTGTAAAGTGTGCATCTTTCTATATAGTGTGTGTATGTAAGCATATGTGTAAAGTGTGCATCTTTCTATATACAGTGTGTATGTATGTATGCATACGTGTAAAGCATGCATCTTTCTATATACCGTGTATGTATGTATTTGTGTAAAGTGTACATCTTTCTATATACAGTGTGGGTATGTGTGTGTTTGATGCAAGTCGTTTGGTATATATGGAACATATGCAAAATGCTACTTTTGGATTCTAATTTCTAGCTAACTGTTTACTTATTTACTGTTCTATTGCCATTTGTAAAATACAAGTGGACTTGTAGCTAAGTGCTATAAGCTCAGGTTCTTCAGTTACTTTTATGTTATGGGGTTATACATCTGTCTGTTGACATTTTATTTTATGGCCTATATCTTTGGAGAGATTTTCACGACATTTTGCATAACTATATACCAAGGCTAGATAGTGTCACACATTGTAGCAACACCCCTGCCTCAAGGTCAATGTTCTGGAAATGGAAAATGTAATTCTTTGACTTGTATCCTTTTTTTAAGGGTTACAACTTTTTAACTACTGCAATATTTCAATGAAACTAGTCAGTTATATATCTTGTATAGATTGTAGCATGTACCATTGCCACACTCCTGCCTCAAGGTAAAAGTCACAGCATGGGAAATGTAACTGACTTGTATTTTTGTATCCCAAGTATAACTTTGAACCAGTCAAGATATTTCAATCAGACCATTTCCAAGTATATGCCTCCTGCCTCAAAGTCAGTAGCATACTAATGGGTGGTTGGTGGGGGGCAGACAGGGCAATTGCCCTGGGCACTAGAGGTCCTGGGATGCCAAAACAGCTGTGCATAATATAATTTTGATACCAAGAAGAGCCACCAAATGGCATTAAAGTGCCTGAAAATTGTTTGCAGCCAGAGCTCCAACACAGGTTCCACCAGGGGAGTTCAAAGTGCTCCCCAAATCCATAGCTAGTTTGAGGGGGGGGGGGAGCATTTACACAAGTGGCCCTGGACACCATATACCTTTAGTATGCCACTATTGAAAGTAATTTTAACAGCATGGGAAAATGTAATTCTGCAACTTGTATCCTTCTCTGAACCACAGAAGAACCCACTTTAATAATTAAAGTTATGTATCACGATTAAGCAGTATGGCACATACCTAGGTAATGCTCCTGCCTCAAGGTAACAAAGAAAAATATAAATTAGTGCTATCTATCCACACATGCGCAAAACTTCTGAACCAATGAAGATATTTTAATAAAACTGTATTTAATATAAAACTCTACGTTAGTCTCATGTATTCACCAGCATACCCCCCCCCTGCCTTGTGGTGAAGGATGAAATATGTCAATGGATTGTTTCTTTAACCAGTCTGCAAGTCAGCAGTATTGCAGACCACAGGCAAAAATCACCTTCACATCTTTTTCACCTATTGCAGCCTGTGAAAAGAATCCTCACTTTCCATTAAAATAGACATAAGCCAAAATGCATCAACAAAATAAAAACAGCTTTTACATCTTGCCATTTTTATCAATTGTCATATGACCATGTATACAGGAGATTCATCATGAAGGATCAACTTTCCAAGAAAATTGTGCTTATAGTGATTGGCAAGTAAGGTTTATGGATATTGATTAGAAATGTGAAAATCGTATTGCAGATAGCCACAGGTGATAAAAATGAGGCAAAGATTTTAGCCCATGTTAAGACAGTAATCTGTTTCCTTATCATGGCAGTTAATTATTAAACCATAAGAGATATTTTGATGAAACTTTCCCAGGTCAGTACCTAATGATACCATAGTCAAGTCCCTAGTTCAGATAACAAGGTCACTAATAGGGAAAATGTCATTAGATGATTGTATCATGTTGTCCCATTTGCAGTACTGTGATGACCTAGGTATATCTCTTTTAATAAGAACAGACAGCATATGTTGTATTTATTTAAAAGGGATGGGATGGGGTTAAGGACAGCAGCCTACAATTAATGTTTATCATCAAGTAAAGGCTTGTCATAACAGAATGAATATCTTGCTTATTAATGTGTTTATCATCAAGTATTTCATCCTGTTTGTTTCATGTCAATCACTTGAAAATAAGCTAACACAAACCTGTGTAAAAATAATGTGGCAGTTGTGCTTGAATTTGAAATGGAAATTACATAGTTAATAATTTTACAAATGGTATAGGTTTTGTGCATGTATAAAGCTTTCTGAAGAGAGAATCAGTTTAGAATTTCTACTGAACTATCACTTCATATATCAATTGACAAAAATGATCAGTAAGTTTTATGGTCTTGATTTTCTAAAAGCTGTGGATTTTTATGATACAGCAGATTTAAATCAAATTTGTCATTTGTATCAAGCAAATTATGCTTTGTTGTGCTTCAATATTGTGACTTAAAAGTTTTTGCAATTTTAGTGCTTCAAGATTGTCTGGTTTGTTGATTATGCATATACATTTAATCTGACAAATAACAAATTTATATTATTTAATTCTCATGTACTTATATAAACATGTTTTGCTTTTCAGTTATCCCATAGTTTGAAACAATTTTAACATACATATATTATTTAATTCTCATGTGTGCTTTTAAAAATATTGCATGCTTTGTCCTTTTGTTTGAAACAATTTAAATGTATACATCTTATGTGAAGTGCAGTCAGAACGTAATTGACTATTTGTTCTAGACAATATTTTATGACATATTCTTTATTGTAAAAAAGCAATGTTTATCACTACTTATATACATATGTACATCCCTTAATGTGTTGGTGAAGTATTGATTGGGTGTGAGTTTGTCTGCAATTTACAAAATTTATAATGTCTGCAATTTACAAAATTTATAATGTTTAATTGTTTATAAAGATTTAAAGTTTTGAGAATAGGAGTTGTACTTTCAAGTGTAGTGAAGGTAGCATTTTATTTGCTAATGGATAACCAAATAAAAGTATTGAGAACACTGATGGCTTGAATTGATGAGGTAATAGTAATTTACATAAGATCAGATAGTCTGATATACATGCCAGTATAGCTATGTAGGGGTGTTCTAGGGTCTGATGTAACCCATTATTAAATACTAGGTCAGGGGTGGCCGTGGCGGCTTGTGGTCTAAGGTGCTCAACTTTACAGGTCATACACATATCTTACTTTTGTCGGGGTAAGTTCAGGTCTTGGCTTGATCAATGTGGGTATAGGGTAAAGCTTGCCAGTAGCTTCCTGTGGGTCAGTGATTCTTCCTATACCAAATATACCACAAATGAGTGTGCATGTCAATCACTTTTTAATGCTTACTGCCATTTCTCACTGCTCTGAATTAACAGTTAATTAAGGGTATTTAAATCTGATGCATATTGAACCTTGATAATAGGCACATGACTAGACATTCACACCTGAAGGGTTTCCAGTATCAGTTGGATCTGAGTAACAATAAGGTCAATATCTGCTACTCTCTCCAAGAGAAGGAACAGTCTGTCTCTTTCGAAAAAAAAAAAGATAATAAAACAAATTTTATGGCGACAATCATATGGAAATTTTAGATGGATGAATGAAATTATTAAATTTTGTGCATTTTTATATCCTTGATGCCATTTGCTTTTGAGATCAGAAGAGAGCTACTAATGGGAAATTGTGCAAATACGATAGTTCTGTTTGGATGCTTAATGTTGATTCATTTGAAATTAGTAATTGTTTTTTTCCTCACAAACATTTAACATTTATTGATGATTTGATGGTGACATTTAAATTTGTGCATACATGTATGGGAGTAGAGTTCATGCATGAAACTGTAGAATGAACTGTCTATATTTGCATGATTTAACATCAAAATATAAATCAGTAACAATTAATGTTTAGCTCCTCTTATCATAGGGATGGTCTGTTGATGGATTGCACAATTTTGTTATCACTACTCCTCCTAAACTACCTGGAGGATTGCCATGAAACTTTACACACACCTTCGCCCCATAGTTTTTAGTATGTCCCAAAATAAACATTCTAAATATAAAAGTTTTTTTTTCATAGAAAAAACCCCGCTGATTACATACTTTTTTCCATTTTCATATATTAGGTTATAGACTAGAAATCTACAGGCAACAGTACAATCATATCACACTATAAAAGGATGACTCAGCTAAAATCAAGCCTAAAACTAGAATAAGGAATGAGGAAAAAGCCTGCATTAAATTTTATATATTCATAGAAATATGTCAACAGGATACTGTAGTTAGTTTATACTGGAAGCTGATTAGTGACTGATGATTAAAAAATGTCAGTAGTATAGGGCAAGTCAAACTAGATAGTTTTTACCTGAAGCTGGTTATAAAAGGACATTTAAAACTAATTCTATGGAATGGATGGTCATATCAACAAGGGGTTTTCACCGATAGACTTCTTAGGATTGTAAAGTTACTTGATCCAGCTATAAATATGGCAAGATGGTATGCCATTTACAATGGTCAGACTTCAAGTAAAAGTAAAGAGTGTTGTTGTCATGGGGTTTAAAGCCATTTTTCAGCACAAGATAGGC
>QKMX01340031.1:0-10425 GCA_003401595.1 Venustaconcha ellipsiformis | reverse complement strand
AGCTTTGTGCATTTGGAATCGTGATATAATTTTAGGGACTATTTGATATTTTCTTCACAATATTGTTCTTTCAAATTTTCACTTGCATTGTATGGAAATATTTATTGAATGTTAGACAAATTTATTTTCACTCGTTACTGTTAGTCTAACAATGATCTTATCAATTTTTCAGCTCCGTTCCCATCTTGTCTAATGTCAATTAGCAATAATTGTATAGCAATTTGGTTATATGTGCCGCTTTCGTACCTAATGCAAGTAACCGTTTGTGATCTTCATACCGAACATGGCCGTGCTTTTTCTACAGCTCTATCCTGGCTAGACCTCTACAATGTTCTCTTTTTCAACATTTGGCTAAGAGTGAATATTTCAAGATTCTTTCATAATTTTGCAACTTTCGCCTCCTCAAAGATTTCTTCTGGCTCATCTGTCACGTCTTCTGTGGTGTTTATATTTGTTTTTATGTTGGTTTGTATGTGCGTAATGCTTGGAGTTGAAGCTCCCTTGGTTGTCGCACTGAAAACTGTTTTTCTCCGATTCTTATTTAACGCCAGCAAAAATTTTGCTAAGACAGCATCAGTAACGTTTGCTTATTAACTTATTCTTCTGTTTTTGTTGTGAGCTGTTGGATAATGGCTAAATTAATTTTTGATCTACTTCACGCTTAAATTCTTGCTCGTCAGTGTCTTTTGCAAGAACATATCCACTCAATTCTTTTACTTCGTTATGCATTATATATAACCTCAGCAATATGTTTCCATACTACTTTGAGAAATGGCATTTTCTTCTATACCTTTAGAAACATCAGCGATCCAATTACCGTTCTCCGCTATATCAGCAGACTAAATTAGGGATGGGGGTGGGGTGGAATAGTCAAAGCCACAACAGTTTATCGCAATAATCTCAATGAAAATAAAATCATGTTTATTGATTTTAGCCTCGTGATAGCACTGCTTAAACTTTAACGGAATCTATTCCACGACAGTGATCGAATTGATATCGTGGTTGTCTAGGCCAGAAAGAAAAACAACAGCCCGTGTTGCGTCTAATATGTTTTGTAACAATCTCTCTTCGTTGTGTGTCTATGTGTGTTTATTTATAAATGATTAAAGACAGAAACAGTTATAGCCTAACCCAAACTCGTGCGCATAAATTCCAAGACTATTTTTAACACAGCGATAAGTTAAAATTGAATGATAAATGGATCAATATATCGAGAAATGATACGGTTCCTAAATGGAACGAATTGTAAGATGCAATATAAAACGAATAGTCAACAATGAAATACAATTAAACAAAAGCTTAAGCACAAAAACAAATAATCACCCAACCGGTGATAAGTGATTTTCAAAACAATCATATTTCCACTCAGTGATAAATGATTTTACATAAACAGTGACAATATTTTACACAAATAGTGATAGCTTGTGTTTTAAAACAGTGACAAAAGTTTTTCACTCAAATGGTGATAACGAATTTATATACGCTGGGACATACAATAGCAGCGTATAAATCATAGCTGCAAGGTAACTTCATACCTACTGCTAGGACTGATGGTCAAGGAGCCAACATGCATGGTCCGCTCCTCACGGTATGCAAAACGATCCGTAGATTTTGTTTCCTGCAGACGCATTTGTCCTAAAGCTTTGGTCCCTCACCCGAGATAACCAATATCTTCCTCAGGACCAACGATAAGCCATCACCACAGATGATCATTAGTAACAACAAACGACCGCTCCGGTGGCCTAAGAAGTCAGAGCATCCTCCTCGGATGCAGGAAGTAATCCTGAGGCGAGTCATGCCAAAGACATACAATTGGTAGCAACAGCTGCCTAGCTTGATGCTCAGAATTAAGAGATTAGTGTTATAACTTGTCCGATGTATGTCAGGATAATGTGACTATGAGGAACTTGATGCTCTGTCGGCGGCATGATGTTCCAGTACTAGATATCAACTATGAACTGCCACATTGGATATATCTTAGTTATACAATGAAAAGACGCTCTATGTGAAACTGTTACCCTGTGTCAGACGAAAGGAAGTAACCAGTATCTAGTATTTTGTATGTAACATATAACCGTTATCAGATCGTCAATTCCTAGTCATAAATATAGAAACGTCTGTACTACCATATTAAGAGTTGTTAGAGTGGCGGTAAAAATCTAACTATACATTTTTGTTTAGTTCGCAAATATAACCATATTTTGTTCTGCTGATTGACCATTCGCGATATAGAGATTAAGTATTTACAGACAAAATACGGCCAATAATCAGGCAGGTGGTTTCAAGCAGTTTATCAAATCATTGGAAGATATAACATGCCGAGAAAGATTTATATGCTGCTTAAACGGCTGAACAGAATGGTATTCCGCCTGTTCAATGAAAGTATTAAAAAGCCAGTTAACTTTAGTAAATATGAATGTCCGTTACTGATCAACAAATACACATTACAATTTCTTGTCATGTCAATGAAAATAGTCATACACTTTTGAAACATAAGATAGACTATTTATTGACCTAACATGTATCAGGTTTGGAAAGAATGTCGATTTTAGAGTAATTCTTAATTCGTAATATTGTAATGGCTACATCAAATATCACGATTTAAAAACTTACACTTCAGAAACTGATATAAAACTGTTTACTTTAAACTGCTTCATGTCATCTATAGATTTTGAAGAATGTATTACTCCTTAAAAAATTAAGTAGCATAAATATGTTTGAGATTTATATGGAGAGGACAATTGTTCAAGATATTTGCTTACGTAATGGGATTGTTTGTACCCTGCGCTGAAAAAACCAGCATGAACCACGTTGGTCACATCAACGTTGGGTGAGTCATTATTTTTTGGTAATGAATTTTGCCCAGATACATGTCAAATTTTGCAGTGTTAACACCTGTATTATATCCTAATATATTGAAATAGATGGCATAAGGTCATTCGTTTGTCAGCGGATCACGTACATGCTGAAAAATAACAAAGCAAATATGTATTCCAGACAGTTCCATGAACAAGATACTAAGATCTTCTGAAACTTATTAAAGGCCTGAAGCTAACCAAGTATTTATCTATTTGTTTTTGTTCTAGAACGGATAAACAGCTAAAGGTATATGACACCTGGAAACCAGAATTGGATGATTCAGCTCTAAATGCTTTCTTCAGCATATTGGTTTCCGTTTTTGTCGCACGTACTTCCTCCATTCAGCTTTATGGTCAGATACCTTCATAAGGTGGGAAATAAACGTTTGGGAAATGGTACTATTGACACCATTGTTTGGTCTGCGCAAAGATGTTATACAATTCTAATGAAAACTAGAATACAGTATGGGTGGCTCTGGTAGCTGTGCAGAAAACAATAGGGTTCGAAGATTGGTACTGCTTTTTCTGTTAATTTTACTTATCATCTCGTGTTAGCTTTGCACACAGGAAGCAAAGCTATATGCAAGAGGTCATTAAAATAGGGGAAGTCGAGTTACTAGAGCAACACGCAGATGCACACATATGTCCTCGCTGACGTTCTCCCTATTTTTCAAATAGACAAATACTTTTATCCTGCTGGAATCTCGTAAGTGGTACATTACCAAAATCATATAACCCACAAAAACATACACACACTACTTTAACATTTCGTGGAATCACGCAAGTGGTACAATACCAAAAACATATAACACACAAAAACATATACACTCTACTTTAACATCTCGTGGAACCTCAAAAGTGGTACAATACCAAAAAGCATATAATCTACAAAAAAATGCTCACACTACTTTAACATCCTATGGAATCCCGTAAGTGGTACAATACCAAAGACATATAACCCACAAAAACATACACACACTACTTTAACATTTCGTGGAACCTCGTAAGTGGCACAATACCAAAAACATATAATCCACAAAGACATACACACACTACTTAAGCGTGTCCTTCTATAAATAAGACATACGAAAGGAATATGTGAAGTCATATATCACTGAAGCTAACATCTACCCTACCTTTTCTACGTCGTTAGTGTAAAGTCTGTTAGAGCGCAACCCTAGCATTTGAAGATTGCGCTGGTTGAATGGCCTTAAGCGTATAATACATTCCTTTCATTATTATATGGTTCCACAGAATCCCACTAAAACTTAGCAAAATACTCGTGTAAGGAGTAGAAGGTGGAGTGAGTCCACACGTCCCCCATGTTTATCGAATGTTTCACCTTATAATAAATTGTGCTGCTGCAGCATACCTGAATGTTTTCATTAAAAAACAAACTCATTCATTTTTAAACGAAGGATCAACTTTCTAAGGACATTTTCAAAAATTAATTATCTGTACTTGCAGATTTCAATAGAGTTGAGTACTAAATTAAGACATAGCTAAATTAATAAGACAACCCCTCAGTCAGATGCACACTGTTTATCGTTTTTTAAGCCAATTGTAATACAAGGTAGATATTTGCATTTATTGACATTTACTTTACCATTCGGCAAAGTAGTCCACTGGCATGTATGCCATGTGGAGTACATTGTATAACCTAAACAATATTATTACCCCTGCTATTTCCCTGTCTAGAGTATGTATGTGAATCAGTTTAACAATTCCTTGAAGAATGCCGAATATTGGAAGAACGATTGCTTGCGGAAACCGAAACTTAGATTTCTGTTGTTACCAAGAAATTTTCAAAAACCGCACCCAGATTAAAGTTGATGGATTGTAAAATTTATGTTCTTAAAGGCAGAATATAGTTCATGTTTGCAGGCTGTCAAAAGTTATAAGTATCAAAGTTAACATTATCTGAGATACGAATTTTTGTACCGAATTCTTATATCCAATCTACTTTCATAATAAAGTTCATTTTCCTGTTTTGGCGGGGGGAGTCACTGGCATATCTAAAACACATATTGCTTGTTTCAAATTCAAATACATGTATTATCCTCAGATATTTATTAGATGTAATTTATTATAATGTAAAGGGATCGCTCTTTACCTCAGCCACTATAACAACCGTTGTAATTCACTTTATACATAGCAAAAGTGAAGGAAAAAAGACACACCCCTAAACTTTTGAATTATTAAACATTCAAATATGCTTCGACTAATCTGTAATAACTTATGCAAACTGATGTAGTTAACAGATCCGACCTCAAAGCCCTCTCCCACGCCAGATATTTATCATTTCCACACCTTAAAGCCCTAAATATAGTCACTCTTCCAGTTTATGACATATATATCTCCATTTTCCCAGTTCAATTTCCAATGGAAAAAAAACATATATATAGCAGCATCAATTCTCAAGCTCCTTGTTTTCACATACTACACGACTATGTGTGTCTAACTCTTAAATATTACAATGTAGTTTGTGGGAAATATTTCAAAATAACTGCTGAATGTTTGAGAAGAAGAAGAAATCGTAAAGTCTACGATCTAGACCAATTAACGCATTGCATATACTGTGGGAAAATAGCATCGTAGGTAAGTTTGTATTAAGGATATTGCACCCTGGTAGGTGGATTAATGATCACTGTGGCTGACCCTATGTGGTTATTAATATTTCACACAATAGTGGCACTCACGGAAATGTAAATTCAAACATGACGGATAACAAAACGGGGAACATACGTTCTAAATCAAGTAATGAAAATACTCTATCACAACAGGAATTTATGCGTCCCTAAGCCTCCACTCACATGGATAACCAACAATTGGATTGATTAGTAGTATAACTGACACACTGTATATTGAATCGTTGTCAACTATCTCATCAAAATAGAGGTATATACCATCACATACAAAAGGGAATAGTTAGTGCACAAATACATTTTCATGCAAACACACCAAATCACATGCGAAATGAGAAAGTGGCCTACACAGGTAGACTTACCATTCATGATTCCATCAGTGGCCCCCATGTAGCCCAGTTGTCTAAGGCTCATCTCAACTAAGTCCGCGTGATTTTGAGTCTCAAGTTATCAAAACGATGGTATGTTAGAACGTTTGTCATTAGCTTCCGGTTTTTGTCATTAGCTTCCGCTTCCAGGAGGTTCTTCCTGGGGTTTTTACCGTGTTCTGTGTCCCCTAAATATACTAACCGCCATGTGCTGGAAAAACCCACATAACAGCATACTATCACTAACACAAAGGGAGGAGATATGGTCTATGTTTTTATATATTAACACACCAAAAAGATAACCAAGTTGGGAGTGTATCTTAATTACACGAATTATCAAATACATCATATTGTATCCAAAGGGTGGGAGTATAATCGTTTCATATACACACTCATATCGATTTAGATTCAGCATGATTTTATGCATCTGTAAAAGATGGTTTTCAACTGTTATATTTACAAATGGTTACAGGAATTATATGATTCTTCGTATAAATCAGTAACATGTACGTAGTTTAATAAATAATGATTAAAATTGTCTGCATTACATTACGGGATGTGATGTGTGTCTCTGAAAACTTTCAGTTGTCTGTATTGCATCAAGTGGTGTGATGTGATGTGTGTGTATGTGTCCAGAAGAAACCAAACGTACATCTCTGATTTATGTTCTTTACAGGTTTACAGACGCAGTTGCCATCGTAATGAATTCATCCATGTCTTCCGTAAAACTATTTTGCCTATGTGCAATTTTGCTTGAAATGATTGCATTATCTTCGGGAAGCCTTGACAACGTTTCAGCTTCGTCTGTAGCAAGAAGTATCACAGGAAGTATGGCTAAAGAACGATATTCTAAAGAAACAGATAAAACTCAGTACATCCAATACACACTATCTCAAACTGCCCAGATTCCAACCAATAGGATATTCTCTGTATTAAACACGAATACAGCCGAAGGAGTAATGAGAGCTACAAAAAAGACTTTATTAAGTCAAAAATTAAAATTAGAACTACCTTCACTGCTTCCCGTATACAGAACGTTATTATCAAACACTTCAATTAAGCAAAACTCATCAAAAAGTACGATTGATAATGAACCACATTACTATGTTTGCCTCCCAAAGTGTACGTGTCAGCTTCTCGAGAATCCCAGTCGCCACGTGCAAGTCCAATGTACTATTCAGCACATCCATGATGAGGCTAAATTCGACGCCTTAAACAGAAATACATTCCCCAGTATCCTCATTATTCGTTGTGACCCTTTTACTTTGATGAAGAGCAAGCTTTATCCTTTCATGTTCAGAGGACTTCATACATTCATTGGCCTTGCTATCATCAACTGTTATTTTGATTATGTGCCGCAAAAAACGTTTTATGGCATGATAAATCTGAAAGAACTTTACATAATAAATGCAGCAAATATAACTTTCCACACGGCTGCATTTGAGACGCTACAATCGCTCGAGGCCTTGTCCATTGTACAGAGCGAAATGTCGTCTGCACCATCTTTGTGCCATCTGCAAAATCTGCGGTTTATCAATTTCACTGATAACAATATCGGAACATTAGACGATACGGGTCTTATATGCAATGACCGTTTTCAACACTTACAAGTAATTGAATTGTGCAAAAATAACCTTCGAAAAATAGCAATAAATATTTCTGACATTTCAGATGATCTTCAATATTTTTGTGCCAGTGGTAATAAAATAGAACAGATATCAGAGTATTCCTTCAGAGGATTATATTCTTTGCGGTCGCTAGACATCGGAAACAATCTCATAGCATCATTATCAAGTTACATATTCCAGGACGCTAGTGCTTTAAATAGCTTAGCCTTGTCGAAGAACAAAATTGCAAGCTTTTCTTCTGGATTACTGAGCCATCTCAGAAACTTGACGTTTCTCCTCTTATCCGATTTATCATTAAATATGTCCATTTTTAATGAGATAAGAAAACTTCAATACTTGCAAGTACTTGTTCTAAAAAACAACTGTATTGAAAACATGGAGATGTCAAGTTTTAGTCTTTTCTCATTGTTGATATTTTTGGATTTGTCTAACAACTACATCAGAACATTACCCAACAATATATTTATATCCCTAAAAAATCTTGAAGTATTATATATGTCTAAAAATTTAATTAAAAAAGTAGATGAGGATGCATTTAGTGGACTATCAAAATTGAAAATCCTTGTTTTGCAACATAATAAGATCCGTAATTTACACATAGAGTGTCTTCAACAGCTCCTATCAATAACTGTGATCAATCTTTCTTATAATGATATTGAACATCTGCCATCGTTTCAAGGACTCCAGAATCTGATTATTTTGGATCTGATGCATAACGATATAAAGCACCTTGATGGTTTAACTTTCGCAGGTGTTAGTGGCATTCAAGCAATTAACTTGAGCAACAACAGAATTAAAACTATAGGGACGGGAACGTTCAGACATCTACCAGATCTGTACGTAATTTGGATAGAAAATAATGAAATAGACTTCATAGAATATAGTGCATTCGGAGACTCGCGAATCAAAGAACTATATTTACGAAAAAATAATATATCTGACATAAATGCTTTTAGACATAGTAATTTATATTATCTTCGTAAGCTTGATCTGAGTTACAATAATGTTCTGCACATATCCTCTGATTCCTTAAAAACATTTAAAAGTATTGAAACCTTAAATATTTCTAATAACAAAATTCAAAGAATATATAGTCGTACATTCGAACCACTTCTTAAGCTTCGCTATCTCGATCTTTCATATAATGAGATAAGATATCTTCATCAGTCTGCCTTGACGTCATCAACAATATTTACTTCGGTAAAACTGCAAGGAAATCCACTCATTTGTGATTGTAACATGCAATGGGTAAAGAGATGGCTGTTGTCTTCAGATACAAATGGTATGTTTATTACCGATCTGGATACGCTCACGTGTTCAGTTTTCGATGGTACCAATAATTCATTGCTCTCCCTACTTGATACCAAAGATTTAGTTTGTCAGTATGAACGTGATTGTAACATTTTGAAATGTTCGTGCTGTGACGTATATGAGTGTTCATGTTCGTACCCTTGTCCTGATAAGTGCGTGTGTTTTTGGAGTGATGACAAATCAGTGAATTCGGTCCGATGTGAAGGAATTGGATCTGACGAGCTTCCAAAGGAAATACCTCCGGCAGTAACTCATGTGTACCTGGACAGAAATAACATTAGTGTCGTGTCTAGACATTTCTTCACAAACATGACACAACTCGAATATCTTTCCATGAATGAATCTAATATACATACTCTAGAGGATAATGCATTTGCGACATTATCGTCACTGAAGACACTACATCTTAATGGGAACTATATATCTACAATTTTCTCAAAGACTCTCTTTGGATTGAACAAATTGCAGCATTTATTACTTAGCTCCAACCGAATAACGTTTATAGATCCTGGATCGTTCAGTCATTTTCCTGCAAAATACCAACTGGACTTGTCCAACAACCTGCTCCGCAAAGTGGACCGATTTGTTTTGTACGAAATGTCTCTTGCATCATTGCTCGAACTTTCTGGTAATCCATGGACATGTGATTGTAAATTTTTAATAGACTTTGCCAGTTTCATATATTCCAATGTTAAAAAAATAATTGACATTTCTGCACTAACTTGCACCACAAACACAACTTTACGCTTCAACACGACCATATTACTGGCAAATACATCGATGCTTGATTTATGCCCAAGTATAACCGTGCATCAAACTAAGGAAGTAATACATAATGAAACTTTGGTGTCAACGCTAACGATTTTACTTGGGGCCTTCGTGATTATAGTAATTATTGTCTTTGTTGTCCTTTGGAACCGTGATTTTCTGAAAATTTGGATTTACGCGAAGTTCGGCTTTCGATTCTATAATCGAGTATTGGACACAGCAGATGTGAACAAACAATATGATGCTTTTGTTTCATACAGCAGTAAAGATGACGACTTTGTACTTAACAAATTAGTTCCTGTTCTGGAAAATATTTTGGATTACAGACTCTGTATTCATAATAGGGATTTCAATGTCGGAGCAGCCATTGCAGACAATATTGTGTATAGCGTTGAATCCAGTAAGCGAGTAATAGTGGTATTATCGAATAATTTCGTCGAGAGTGAGTGGTGCCATTACGAATTTCAGATTGCTCATCATACGCTACTAATAGAAAAGAAAAATAGAATCATTATGATTCTGTTGGATGAAATAGATCAATCTAAGCTGGTCCCTGAATTGCAAGAATATATAAAGAAAAATACGATCTTAAACCAAGACGATGATTGGTTTTGGGAAAAGATACGATTTGCTATGCCTTAAGTAAAACAAAGCATGAACTAGCGACATAGTGAATTTTTTGTTTTGTTTTCTCTCGTTCTTTTTCTCGTCGTCGTAGTTTTCTCCTCATTATTGTTTCAAGTAGAATGGGAAATTACTCTGATCTTGCTGAATGTGTCTGATAAAGCTGAACTGGTTCCTTGAAACATATTTGCACATGTTTATGTTTTCTTGAGGACCAAAGAAA
>QKMX01339592.1:0-13420 GCA_003401595.1 Venustaconcha ellipsiformis | reverse complement strand
TAAAATGAGAAAATAATGCTTTTTCATCATAGGTCAAGGTCATAATTAAAATGAGAAGTTAGTTCAAGACTACACACATTGACCTAAAGTCAATGTCATTGAGACTCATTGGCCATCAATGCCTTGGATCAACCATGCCCTACAGGTGCCATGGTGTAGGCATATAATGTGCTGTTCCTGATACTCTTTGTACCATTTACCCAGAAATTATATGGAATGCTGCCAGTGTTGCACACTTGTCCAGTTTTGATCTCAGAATGTGGTTCACTTACCTGGTGTGATGCATGATACTTTTACACAAAAACATCATAGATCAATCTTGTCAAAATATATATTTGGCAACCTCGTGTGTTACAAGACCATACAACTTGGATGGTTTGTACAAAACATTTCAGAAAGTTTACACATTAATAGAATGAATACAAACAGCAAGTTATTACTTGTTTTAAAATGTTAATTGAGGAATCTGGCAAGTTTTCTTTCTCTTTCAGGTGACCTAGAAAACAACAAAAAAGCCATAGATATGATTCTTCAGAAGATAGTAGAAGATCCTCAGAGTGGAAGTTGTCCAAACATAAGCTATGCAGATTACACAGGGCCTGTAGCCAGTGCCAACCCTACAGGCTCACCATTCGCAAACACTTCATACTTACAAAGTCGCACACAGGAAATGACTGGTGTCAATAATAGCAATTTTGCAGGTGGCGCTTTTGGTGTTGGATTTAATAGCAATGCTTTCAACAATGGCATTGGTGGAGGAATGGCTAATTTAAACATCAACAGCATGTTGGGTGGGCCTGCTGGTGCCATGACTAGTACAGCATTGGACAATTTGAAAATTACTCTCCGCAACAGTGGATATACTGAGCAGGCCACAGAAGACATTAGTGCTGCTATGAACACGCTGGCCACATATGGTATACTAGGGATGGGTCTAGGAATGGGAAATGTTGGCAGTTTGGGAAACATGCAGGGTTTGCAGAATGTCCCTCCCAACTCTTCCATGGGAACAATGAGTTTGGGATCCTCAGTTGGGGCCACAGGAATGATGACCTCCACTGCAACTTCCAACGTCAGTTCGAACACCTCTGGGTTTCTGAACACCAGTAGTAGTTCCAATAGTGCTGGAAGCATCTTTGGGCCTGTGGGTAGTGGATCATCAGGACTTGGGAGTTCTGGATCAGGAGCTAGCTCTAGTCTTTTTGGAAGCTCTTCTCCAAGTATGCAAAATGAGCGATATGGTGGAAGTCCAATGTTAAATGATTCCTATCCTGGAGCACCTGGTTATGCCAGCACACCTGGATTTCCAGCTGGTTCAGCCATTGGTGAAAGGTCTCCAACCATAAATGTGAATCAAAATTCATTTGGCCTGGGGACTGGAATTTATAGTCCAACAGAAGATAAATCTCCAACCACTAAGCAAGACTTGGAGGTGTCTGAGAATATTGTGGGGGCCATTTTGGGCCCTGGAGGAAAAGGTATAGTCGAGCTACAGCAGTATACTGGAACCAATATACAGATCTCAAAGAAAGGCGTGTATGTCCCAGGAACTCGGAACCGGATAGTGACCATTACTGGAACGCCAGGCAATATACAGAAAGCCCAGTACCTAATTCAGCAACGTATCCAACAGGAGGAAATTAAACGAGCAAGACAAGCCAGTGCACGTTAGGAGTTTTAATTAACTGCCTAGCTTTAAAGACTGACTTACACTAGGTTTTTAATTTAACACCTCAATATTGTTTTTATTTTTGGGTTTCAGCTGCATAATTGCACCCCAGTTATAGATTTTCATAACAGATTTTATAGATTTTCACATTGATGGCATGCTTTCATTTGGATGTTTCACCTTTAGCCTGAAGGACACTTAATTTCTGGTCAGTTTGACTATATCTTTTTGGTTCTCAATATATTCATTCAACTGCAAACAGAGACTTGACCTACATTCTATATTGTATCCAAATTGTCTATTTTGATAATCTGAGTTATTTGTCTTGAAGTTACTTGTTAGAATAGACTGCACCAGATGTTCAAGTTTTCAAGTCACCAAAAGAAAATTTACTATCAAGATTATTTTACACAAAACCTGCAAGTTTTTATTTATATCATGATTCATTTATTTTGATTTACGATATTATTCTTGAAAGAATTAGTTTAAATTCTTTGTTCTGTAATAAATTGAAATAAAAAAAACATGTTCTTTAGACTGGTGCAAGTGATTTTTTTGGCAACTACATTTATTATTAGATTTTTTGCTATCCTTTGATGAGTCTTTTTTTTCATAAAGTAAAAAGGAACAATAGACCAGACTGAAATTATTTGATTGGATCTCCTCTGTCTGCAGTGTGGGTTTGACTTGTTTTCTTTTTAATAACTTTATATGTGTGATAATTACATTTTGCCTAGTCAAGCCAGAGGCTTGTTTCAGTTGGGCACTGAAATGAGATAAGTAAATTTGCCTTGGATGGAAATTTGTCAAACTTGAAAATGAGTCACAAGCTGTTTTTTAATATTGGAGGTAGAACATATCAAAGGAAGGTGTGACAAGTCAGCTGAACTTTTTAGACCAAAAAGAAATGAATATGAAGAGAAAATAAATTTATTGTAAAATGAGTTTATCCATGTGTTTTAGTGTCTTCATTATGATTAGCATTTTATGTATTCCTTACTAGTGGACTCGTGCATACACGTTTAGTTTATTTTCTGATTGTTGTGAATTGCATATCTCTGCAACATCTCAAATTTTCGTCATAGGGAGAAACCTTAAAATCTTACTGATACTTAATTCATCACAGTATCATTGCAAAACAGATATTGTATTATATAATATATACCTTAAATGGAAAATTATACTTTGTTAATATATAATGTTTTAGTCAAATTGATTGTTAAAACATATTAATCTCTTAAGTTGTTAACAAACTCATGGTGTGTTTATGATGATCTAATCACAGAACTGGTTCAGAAGGAATTTCATATGTATTTTATACCTTGAGTTGAGGTACTTAGAGAATTATATGTCATATATATATAAAGGTTCACATTGTTTCATATTGGACTTGTATCCCAAGGTGTGTGTTTTTATACCTGTCAGATTGACAACGGGTAGATCAGTTTCTCGTTTTCTGTTTGCGTGGAGCCAGCTAGAACATATTACCCTTTTTGTTTCACATAACTTGTTATAAAGGCATTCATTATTCAGCCCATGTGGTTTTTTTCACCAGAAGTTGAAATGTTAACATCTCATCAGTTTGTTCACTTTTGCAATACATGACATTGTTTTTCATGCTTCCCATAATAAATATCATAACTTTGTTATCCAGGTCAAACAAACAAAATTTGTTACAGGAAATCATCATTGAGCATGCTCAGAAATAAAGTAAGAGAACCAGGCTGGTTTCCTGGCAGCACGAGAGTACTTATTTGTAATCACTGATTGGCAGGGATTTTGAGTTGAACCTCAGGCTTTTTCATCCATATAATGCTAGCATGATCAATATTTGATAGCATAAAATCAATTCAGTTGCTTTGGAAAGGAAGGGACACATTGTTAATACTTCTTACTGGAAGTATGTTCATTTTGTAAGGTTCATGTCAGGTACCAAGAAATGGTTGTGATTTCATTAGAAGCATTTTAGTGTAGAGACAAATCTTGTTGGTAATAGTGCCATCTCTTTTAATACTGCCCTTTTCAACTTAGTTTTGTTGAGCATCAGATATGTAACTGATTTTTCATAATTACCATTACCTAGTTTAAGGAACTTTTGCATTAAAGGAATTTATTTTCTATATAAAATGTGAAATATATCTGCAGTTTTAAAAAAAAATGTGATGCAGAGAACAACTGAACAACTTTAGGTATTTCATGTAGTGATTAAATAATCTGTATACATGCTTAGCTTCATTTGAACTCTGAAAGTGTCCAACGAATTCATTCTCATTTTTTTATACTTTTCTGAGAAAAGAACACACCTCATAAAATTGTGATATAGATCATTTTTTAAAATATAAATTTCAGTTTTAACAGGTTTTACATCATAAACAGCCCCCTTCTTTTCTATCAAGTCCCATATATATTCATTTAAAAAACCTAGCTTGTGGTCTAATGCACTTTTTTAAGGTTCATTTAGTCATCAATGATCTTGCATTTCCATGGTTTGTACAGAACCATCCCATTGTCTAAGATTTTTAGAAATTTGAAGTTGACATAAGATTGTTAAGTGGATGCATTTAATTTACTATCTACACAATATTTCTGACTTCACAATATATACCAAGTTATTAAAGAGGACAAATCATTTTTAAAAATTGAATCTGGTTGAATATAAAGGCTCCACTTACGACACAAGATTTTTCTTAAATAATAATTATTTTTATATCAGTTGGTGAAATTATCACCCCTACCCCACTATATTCAGAGAGAAAGATGTACAGCAAAGCCTTTCAAATCTTACAAACAGAAAATTAACATGATTTAACATGAAAAATATTTAATTTTTACAATCAGTCACTTCTATCAATTTTCAATCATAAAATTTTAGCATTGAAAAAGCAATTGATTTCTTCAAGTTGAGTATGTAATTGTATATTTTTAAAAGAGATTCTCAATATATGTATGGGTATAAAATTTGAAATCACATGAACCTGATCTGCTAAGGAATGCATCAGTTTTGGCAAGTTTTGTTTGTTTGGCTTGTTGTTTACTTCACCATCCTAGCTACAAAGTCTTTCAAAATCTTGTACTGAAGTGCAGGTGGTGTATTTCCTTTTATTGATTTAAGCTGACATAGTCAGGTTTCCAAGGAGCTAGCAGTATTAAGAGTGTTAAACCTCAAAGCAGAGATGACAAGGGCTTCACATTGTTATTTATGTACACAATTCATATGTTGCAACTGTTACAGTTGATATACATTTGTACATGCATTACCATATCAAATTAATCTGTTTGTAGCCATGAATCACAGAGGCTGAAGGTAATTATCAAAACATTTTTAGTGCAAAATGGAAAATTTATAACTATCCTATGCCCATTGTATTTCAAGATAAGGTTTTAAATGAACAAAGTTTTATGCTGTGTAAGCATCAACATTTTAAAGTTGATCTTGATTTGAATTTTATATTGTTAAGGCTTCAAAACTGTAGTTTTATCAATTCAGAAAAGAGGCTAAAAAAAATAAAATGAATCCTACTGGTGTGATAAGTCCATGAAATTCAAATTCAAGCAGTTATTTTATTATCTTTTGATGTCATTGGCTTTAAATCTCATTTTTAAATATGGTCACAAAACAAAGTGTTTAAAGCATCATGGAGCTTGCACAGTACATTCCTGTATCGCACATTTGCACCATTGTCATTTTTCATCACAGATTGTATTATGTTAAGTTTTAGTTTGTTTCACTGTGTAATTTAAAATTATACTATATGAAGTCCTCACATCTTAAAATTGTAAATCATAAATTACATTAATAAATTCTAGTGAATCCAGTAAATTGGGCATATTTGTGACAAAAACAACTTGCATTTTAAAGATTATGATTGATTGTGCATCAAATTCCTTATTTTAAAGAAATGTTATTGTTTTCATTGGATTTACAAAAACTGCTCGATTATTTGAAACTTTGTGATTTACAGTATCACTCTACTCTACTGGCTTCTTGGAGAGAGAGAGAGAGGGGAGCAAGAGAGGTAACTCTTACTCATTGAGCTATCTTTATAGTGATGGAATGAGTACACAGTTAAAAGGATGGATAACAATATCGGTACATTGGATAAATGTACACAAAATTATTTTAATAATCTAGACTAAGGAATTATTTTGCATGTTGATTAATCGAGACAAATACTGACTTGTACCTACAGCCTTGTCTAGACTTAATATTCAGAAGAAAGATGCTAAATAGTGCTTATGTTGGTAAGTGGTAAATATGAAATTATATGTAATCAGTTGATGTATAAAGCTGTGTATATAACATATAAGCCAAAATTATCTAGGCTTGTTAGTGTATAGAGTTCTTAAATTTTGGTGACTGGTTTAGCGTAAGAAAAATGTCCCCATTTTTATTTTAGAAGAACTTTAATTGGTCAGTAAAGGAACTGTATCTTATTTAAAGAAATAATTTCGATATTTGTTCTTTCATGTGTAAAAAATGGGTAATAAACTCACTTTCCCTCTTCTTTTTGGAAGGAAAATAACTTAATTCTCATGGATCTGCATTCATCGTGAGAAAATGAATGGACTGTTACATGTATGTATGGTATTTGCATATTTATCTCTCATATGGTACTAGGCCAGGGATCTTTGTAGCGTGTGTGTATACAGTTAATTGACTCTATGACATTGCATGCTTTTGTTGGCCAAAGCAAGAATCTTTCTTGGAAAAGAGAACACTATCAGTTAAATAGTTTGATAAATGCAACAATTCTAGAAATTTATGTGCATGTACAAAAAGTACACAAATTTTTTGAAATAGTTGCCTTTGAGAAGAGATTAATTTGAAAGTTGCTTGTCAGAAAGTGAAAATATGTCATCAGTTTATGAAATTTAACTTCCTAGTATGAATATAGTACAAATACTTGTAAGACCTGGCAGGTCTCAAACATGTACAGTAAATGATTTCTTTTATTTAGTGTTTTATGGCACAGGAGCAAGGTTATTGTTATATCATTCCAAGGCAGATAGAGTAAAGTGCCTTGCCCAAGCGACACACCGCAGGAGCAAGTTACGGTACACCAGAAGCTGGGAATTGATCCAGTGTCATTCTGTTCATTAGTATGACACTACTGAGCTCATGCTCATTGCAGATATCATGTTCACTAAAATTTGAGAACTTTGATAACATTAACTGCAATATTTGAAATAACTCGACAGGTGCACACAGACTGATGTTAAACTTTTTGACCGTAGAAAAGTTAAAACAACTGACAATTTTGCCCAGCAAAACTTAGATTTTTTTGTTTAACTGTATTGAGACTTTCATCCTTATTTATTTTTCAAGTCCAAATAAGTTTAGAGTAATCATTGAAACATACATGTAATTTGACTACATAAAACTGAAATATTTTGTAAATATGATCGTAAAGTTTAGGCATTTTGTGACATATTATTCCATTATGCCAGTTTGATTTTTCTTGATATTTGTATGTTGATCTGTTGAGAAGTTCGTTTTTAAGGAAATTATTAGGTGCACACACCCATTGGCATGGAATGTCAGAAGAGTCAAGTCATGTATCACACAACCAGTGTGATAATTTATTTAAAGCATTGTTTTTATTACAACTTTCATCACTTCAGAGATCAGGTTAGACTGTGCCAAATTACATTCCTCATCTCTCACTGGTAGTTAACTTAGATATTCATTGAGAACCAGTCACTGTTTGTTATATCTATTTATTTATTTATTTATATGGTCTGTGATAATACAATGACTTTGCATAGAAAATAATTCATTTCTTACCACCCACTCATAACTTACGCTGTAATGAATGCAATTTTCCTATACAGACCATTTCACCAAACTTTTTGAACTGGAACTGACACAATTTTTGTATCCCCCACACTATGTTACATAAGAGACGTGATTATTCTAGTTCCGATTCTGCTAGTTTAGTGAACTGGTATGTAGAACCATTATAGCTATTGTATTCACGTGAATAACTTGCGCTCCACTGCAAATAGCATAGATTTGGATCTGTCATCACATAATGTGCTGCCTGATTAAAGTTATACTGTCTGTATTAGGGTGCATTTTATATACATTGTAGTATGGGAGATATTTAACATTTTGCATTTTCCTTCAAATTCCATGTGCACTCGACAAAGTTTATCAAGTCTTTCAATTTATGGTATATAGTTATCATTTTTTTCATATTTGTAAATACATCTGAAGTGCACTAAAAATTATGAGATAGTCAGCAGAAATATTCATGAACACTGTGGTTGCAATTACCAGATATTATGTAATTGTCATAAATATTGATGCAATTTCTTGGAAAAGCAACGGTGTAGTTCCATGGAAAATGAGTTTGGCTCTTGCATTTGACGTATTATCACCTACACCCTTATTATTTACATTGCATGTTAACATATAAAGTATGTGCCTTTTTTGAAGGTACTTAAGTGAATTCAATGTACAAACCAGATTCTGATCATTACAAAAATAAAGTTCACTGTGATTTGCTATAAATATCTTTACAGTGAAATGAATTTTTTTAAATGTAAGTTTTATGTTCTCATGCAGATTTGATATTTGTGTTACACAAGATGTTCTGTACTTCCAATTCCAATACACAACTAAACTGAGATTAGTGAAGAAATCAATATGTTTAGAAAATCCTACATGATGAAATAGAATTAAAAATTACAACACTGTACACAGGAAGTAAATTTCTTCATATTACAAAAGCTCTTTTAAGTTCTGAAAGTGAAATTTGTAGCTTTTTTTGAAACTTTAACTTCTAAAATGTTTTGTGATTTTTTTTAAAAAAAATCTTTTTTCTTTTGCTTTATTTTCTAAATGTAATTTTTCAGCTTCGTTTGTGGTGTCTTTAAAAAATGTAACCACATTTAAATTTTCCTCAGTATTTAGAATGCAGTTTCCATTCAGATGGAAAATAAGTTTGTTTAGAAAGGTTAATAAAAATAGCCTAAATCTCGGCCTTTATAAATGTTGTCTTACCCTTTATTCTGCCAGAAGGAGGAATTTAAAAGATTTGGGGAAAAATGGGTATAGTAGACTGGTTTAAAAGATTTTTAATTTGGATTATCAAACAAATTCACTTATCCCTTATCTTGTTGAAAATGGAAAAAAAAATAAGCAAATGTCTAATAGTTAAGGATGCATCTCATTAGATTTAATACTTAGTTCATTTTGCAGCTAAAGATATCAACCCAGTTCCTCTAGTTTTCTTTTCTATATATTGCCCACACCCCACCCCAGGTTAGGTGCTGAAACTGAATAACTTGACATGGCACCATTTCAAGAACTAATAAAAATCGATTTGAAAATGACGCATGTAGATTAGTTTTTCAATCCAGTATGGTTCTCTTAAGACAAATACACATTCATTATTCCAATGCAAATAGCTATTCATTGTTTCTAGCCAGTTGAAATTGTCTGGTGAGTTTCAAGCATTTTCTTCTTCACAATCTGAAAGTTGTATTTTGATCGTTGGATATGTTTACTGTGCCAAGAGCTGCATCCCGGGCATTGCTGTTTCCAGTTGTAAGTGTACATCAAAGATATTTCATTGGCCAGATTTAAAATGAGAAAATGTGTTAAGTTTTAAGAAATTGCTGAATTTATTACATTTAAACATGTGAGGAATGCTTTCTGTGATTATGATATGTTCTACTGATAGCAGAAGAGTTCTTAAAGCAGTCTTGAATGAAATGAAAAATGTATTTTTTTTCCTCAAGTAGAAGTTTTTTCTTTGCTTTCCAAATAGGTTTGGAATGGTACATAAATTACGGAAACCTTAGTAAAGCCTTTTGTTTCACATTTTGTATTGTACCAGAATAGACATCTAAAGGCAACATGCCGATTCCCTGCCACTTATAATCAATAAAATCAGTCTTGAATATAGAAATAGCTTCTATGCGTCATATTTTTCATTGTTACTATATGTAATGGATTATTTCCTGCATTGGTATTGACATGATTTTGAACTCCTTGCATGATTGTGAAGATTTTCAATTATATTTTCATGTTGTTTAAAGGGTTAGGTTCTTCTGATCTGGAAAATTATACTTTAAAATTGGGTAAATTGGTTTACAACAAAATGAACTTTTCATATTATTAAATGTTAATGTAATTTTAGACACAGTTAATTCATCTTTAACCATTATGGAAAGCAAACATTACATTATCATTTTATCATTGGTAACTGATGATCTTTTATTTATTGTCAGCAGAGGAGAGGATTGTGCCCTGGCAGTCGGTTTGCTGATGATAATCAATAATTTGTTGTTAAGATGTGCCACATTTATCTACACATTGTCATTCAACCTTCAAATGATGCCATCATGGCTGAATTCTTTCGTTATAACATGTTTGGAGATGACAGTTCGTGTGCATAAGTTTCATCATGATATTTTGTAATCAACCAATCCAAAATTTCTTTAGTTTTTAAATTGTAATCAACCTATCCCAAACGACTTTACTTTTGAGTTCACGTTTGATTGGCTGATTAATCAGATTGGGAAACATTTTCTGGGCAAAGATTTAAACTTGCTTTCAGATCTGATTGCGAACTTTATAATTGATTTGTATAGTAACAAGTGTGCTATTACAAAATGAATGTATGGCCTTTTGTATACATATTCAAATTAATCTTTGTCTAGTCTACCTTGACATGGTGATCACATGGGGGTACTTTTATGTGCACATCCATCTGACTGTTGATCTACACCCTAAATAACCATCTGTGTTGAGTTTTGTTACTTTCCTTGTGTGCACATCTTTTCTACGTAGATAACTTTCAACAAGAAGGGGGGGAAGGGTTGTGTATTTTCATCAGTACATCTGGTATTCTTTGAACATAAAAACCAGCTACTGACATGAAGTCAGAAAATTTTTATTAACTAATGCAAGATTGTTTTGAAAAACTCAGCTTGCTAGAACCTTCAAAACATTATTAGAGCTGGAAAGTGGCCTTTATGGGGTTGGTAACAATATATGGATATGAAGTTAGAAAGGCATAACTTGTTATGGAATATTTAATAATTATCTTAAAGTCGTTTGAAAGCTGTGAAATCAATGTTATAAAGGTTTTAATATTGAAAAATAAATAATCAACCATCTTGGTACAAAATAATTAGAAAAACTTGTCAAAAGTAATAATGTCATGTTGCAACTATCTTTTTCTGCTCATTTCATGTTTTCGCAGTTGCAGAATGGATAACTAACTTAGAATGTTTATGTAATGACATCAGATATCTCAGCAGTGATCAGAATGGATAACTAACAATGTTCATTTAATGACCTCAAATATCTCTGCAGTGATAACAATGAATAACTAAATAACAATGTTTGTTTAATGACGTCAAATATCTCAGCAGTGATCCCAGCTCTCTTAATTTAGTCACATTGTTTTCATTCTACTTCTAAACTACAATGTTTTATATTTTTCACTTGTTACAGGAATTTATTTCTTCATTGGCATCTATATTACTCTAAAAAACATCTTTTTACAAGAGATGCAAACTGCTTTTGTAATCTAGTGATTTTAGTTGAGTATCTTTTCAAAATTCTTTTTATTATTTACGAGAGAGAGGTCATGAAAGTTAAGATACCATTTTTACTTTATCAGATGTTGATGTTGTTCTTTCTTTAGGTGATCAATGCTGTGCTTCTTGACGTTTGGCATTTGTAATATTGTTTTCAAGGTGAATATTTGCTAATAATTTTATCAGACTGACAAAGCTTTATATCTATAGAACACAATAACAATAACTGGACTACTTGCAGTACATCTTTATATGGATGAAAGTTAGGTACTTCATGTTGAAACAAACATCATTGTCTTAAGTATAGAAACCAGCAAATATTTTTTGAGATTTCCATGAAAATTTCATTATGTGCCAATTCATGAGGCGTAAACTTGACATATTTTGCACAATGCTAGCCTGTGGCCTTGTCTTAGGAGTGGCCACTTGAGAGGGGTATTACAAAGATGAAATCGTTTCTTGCAAGGGATTCTGGCCATAAAAGTGGGTGGCAATTGGTCACGGGTCTTTTAAGATTAAAACCACTTTACTTGTCAAGATATGTTAAGAGCAAATTTTTTATTTTTATGCAAGTTTATAGTTGCCATAGTTGAAGGTTACATGATGATGTATGGACGGATGTGGTAATTGTACCATGCAGATAGATTTAGTTGCAAATACCAAATCATTACAGTCAGAAAGCTCCCTGACATTTGTGAAGGGAATAAAACTTGGGCTGAAAATAGTTGCTATTATGTCTTCTTTTGTCCCATGTTACCATGCTGGTCTTTTGGTAAGTTAAAAAAAAATGTATTTGAAGTTTTGGCAGGATTAATTAATTAGATATCAGTCTGTATGTAACATTTTTAATGCACCTCCATTTTATGAATACTCTCCATGACTTTTGGAAGCAGTTTATTTGATGTCAGTGCACGCTTGTACATGCATCTTCCTTGTTTTGATACCAAGATGGCTTGCCAGTTTTGCTTTGTGGGTTTAATGCTGTTTTTCAGCACATAATAGGCTATACGTGGCAGCCAGTATATTTGGTAGAGGAAAATCCAGGGAAAAACTACCAACCCAAGGGAAGCTATGGGGAAGCTTTCTTACATACCCACATTGCCAAGCTGTCTAGAGGTGAGATTGCCAAGCTGTCTAGAGGTGAGATGTCAGTTATCTAGTTATCTGTATGGGTGAGCACCTTAGACCATACACCAGACCAGGATGGGATCATGCCCGTAAATGTTGTTCATTAAAATTTGTTACACTCAGCAGTTTAAAGGGGTATTGTACATGTGAATAAGTATGGGAAATAGTGGACTTCATGGCTTTCATAGAGGAGACCCCAGTGTTGTGGCTAATCAAGGTAAAACTGGATGGCTAGAGCTATGCTTCTAATACTGGCAGTCCCTCGAAGTTACTCAAAGCCTGTGACCTTCTTTAGGTATGACTATATGTAAACAATGACGATAGCTTTAGAAGCAGGATTGTAGTAACAACGATTTTTAAAATGGAAGAAAACATTGATATCGTTTTAATTAAATCCATGCAGTACCTCTGCTTTGATATTATAGAGAATAAAATTGTTTTTTTTTTTTTATTATAAAAACGTTTTTCTTTCATGCCATATCAGGGTATACATATGGCGTAGCAGTATGTTGGCACAATACTGGGTAAACAATGTTGGTTAAAAGGTAAGAAATGCGCTAATATTTTATTTTTCCCAAGTGTAACCATTTCCTCAAGTATAAGGACAAAAAATTGCCAGTAATTACAAAACATAAAATCTGCAAGACGGTCATAAAACATCTGCGAGACAGACTTTAAAAATGTTTATAAATAGACAATGGACTCGAGAGTTAAAAAAAAAAACAATTGCTGAATGTTGCTATTTAACACATTCAATTACTTATATAGTGTTGTGCAGGCTAATAAGACTGAACTAAAATAAATAAAAATATACTTTACAGAAAATAACTTCCACATAAAATCCATAAAAATAACCATTCAGTGAATATATGGAGAATACATTGTGATATGTAATATTGGCAAAATCTGTTAAAACAGGCTTTATGGATGACAAATCAGGATGTGGAATGTCTTAATGTTACTGGCATTTATTAGAGAAAATATACATAGATTTCACATACACTTCCATTTATGAAAGCTGTCTGAATGCTTAGTACCATCACCCAATGATCAACCTTTAAATTAAGA
>QKMX01339483.1:0-15026 GCA_003401595.1 Venustaconcha ellipsiformis | reverse complement strand
GTAGTAGTAGTAGTGGTAGTAGTAGTAGTAGTAGTATCATCATCATCATTACTATATGGCAGTCAAGGCAGATCATCAATAGGTTAAATGAAAGAACACTACTTACTTTGCAAGAGTGTTTGAAATCAGAAGTAAATGATGAAATTCTCCATTTCTTCTGTTGAAATAAGAGACATATCGGTAGCTTAGTACAAATTTGGGTGAGAAAATCTGTAGGTCTAGGGTCACAGCGGCTCCCTGACCCTCTTTCCACGGAAATGAACCCCTCAGTCATTTGTGCAACTTCCATGGTCGCCTTGTTAGTAGGGGACTACAAGTGGCTGACCGTCATCCAGTTTGTTCTTTTCTTTCTGAAGACCCTTTGCATCGTACCAAATGATATTGGTGTTAATAATGCTACAGCAGTGACGGTCAAAGAATACAACGGTTGGAATGCAATAGTTGTCAAAGATGAAATGGCAAAAATTGAAGAAGACTACTGTGGATTCTGTCAAAGAAAGTCCACATAAGTGGTCTCAGGATTATGTCAAGAATTAAGAAGAGGTGATAACTGACTAACAAGCCAAGGACGGGCTTTTAAAGGACCTGGAAAAAGAATGCGTCTTCAGCCCGATAATGCCAACTGTCAGATTATGCATAAGGCTCTGCCCAGCTGTATCATTTGAGAAAGTTTAGTAGAACCACAGTGACTTGACAGTGGTCTCTCAAACAGCAATTTGGGCTTGGACCCTATAGCTTTTCTTGGAACACCGCTATTAGAAGTCTCCAGACGTTAAGCATTGTTCCCCTGCAGTATCAACTCAGGGATTCCTAGCAACAGGACTGCATAATCACCATCAAAGGCATCCAAAACTAACAGAACTCAACGACATTATTAGTATTGAAGCCGAAAAACACGCTACTTGTCTTTGGTGCCTATGGCAAATTACGATGGCAATTAACAGTCTAGGAATCTCGGTAGAAACTCGACAAAGGTATGGATTATTGAGGACTTTATGCAGCGGTGTAATCTCTCATATATAGAAGAACTGAGAAAGCGGAAGGAACACCCGTAAAGAGATAGTCGGTTACAAATAACAATACCAGGACTAAACTTACCGTCATATCCTGAAGGTAGATAACATTCTCAAACTGAAAGAGAAATAGGAAATCCTCAAACTACGTTTGGATCCGTCTAGCAAATCATATAGCACTGGTTCTCCATGCTTTACAACTATTCGTTCTAACTATTCGTTTTCACATAGTGTTGGATACACGATGAAGCCAACCTCTTGTGGCCAACATATTGTAGGGAAGAAAGAGTACATCTGCTCAGTGTACCTCATCAGTGCCTTGTGACAGATCTTCCAGATGGCTTTTTTGACCCCGATATCTGGGCAACGACCTTGTTGGATATATTTCCTGAATATTGTCCGTTTGGATTATCGTCCGTACTGTCTGAATGTCAGACTTAGTAATTTATACTGACTACTTTGCTACAAAAACACTGTATCCATAGCATAGTCACAAAAGCAGAACAGCACAAACAGGACAGTATGGATGCAAAAGTATTGTTTTGAGGCAGCATGTATGAATCATTCGACAGCCTTGTGTTGCTGATAAGCTCAATCTGCCTTATTTTCTGGGCCCCAGCGCTCATTTTCCTGCATGCACCTTTTCCACAGACTTTTTCTACCATCAAGGTGGAGAAATTCTTGGATATCCTCTATACAGCAACTTCCCCAAATGCTTATGGAAATGTTGATGGTATGTCTAGCACGTCGAATTCATCTTCAGGAACGCATTTATTATTTCGAATGTAGAAACATCGATGGATAACTCATAGTTTTGAACATTCTCTATTTTGGACCCAATTATATGCGACTATGTTTATCACAATAATCATTTCTCATACAATTAATATCAACACTAAAGAACTCAGCACACTTACCTCGCAGCGAGCCAGATTTAAAAATGTCATTTGATACACAGTTGCCCTTTTTCATAAAGTCTTTCTTTCCAAATTATCATGACTGATTTTAACCCATTATCGATGTATATATTTTTCGTCAGATTTAAAACAAATTATGCGAGCAAATATTTCCAGTGAAAGTCTAAAGTCAAGTATTTACAGAGATACCAATTTTGTTGAACTGCTGACTGGAACAACAGCAATTCATAACTGTTGGCTCGGGCCACACTATACATAGGTCGTTATACTGCTTTTAATACCGCTAGTAAAGGTTTGGGAGCGTGTGGTGTAGGCTTATTCGATACCATTTTTGCTGTCCATGGCGTCGTATGGCTGGGGTGGCAGCTACAGCATGTAAACTGTTAAAGATTGCAGAAAAGTATATTGTCTGGAGCCTACAGATAAATGCTAAAACGCATGATGTGCTTGCAGAAGCCAAATTAATATCATCTCATGCCACATTTCTATGAGCCTTTAAAGAACCATACATATCCGCCAAATAGTTCGTTCGGACTAGGCATGGATGAGGTTGAAAAATACCATCCGATCAAACTTTAAGTTCGCCCAGAGCCAGAAAAAGCATCTATCACAATTGAAAAAGACCCCAAAACCGCTCTCATCCAGCGCGGGTATATTTTCACTTATTTCTTCAGAAACTTGTTTGAAAATGCACAGTAGAACATCATTGCTTGCATGAAGAATCTATCTCGCCTCCATATGATGACACTAAAATCACGTGAGCTCCTCTTTATGTATGTTGGGATGAATTTACTGTGCTTGTGTAAGACCTTGGTTCAGAAAAGTTGGTGCCTACATTACTACTTGGGTTCTGGCCTTAAGCTATGAATCACCATCTTTACCAAGGTTTAACTGATAGCTACTCAGAATTGCAGTGTATAAATTGGCATGCTTACCCTTACTGAGATTTGTTTGCTTGAACGTTCTATAGGATCGTGAAAGTTCCTTCAAGTACACTCTATCAAAATATTGGCATCATAAAAGTTTTTGCTTGAGGAAGGGCAGGTAGTTTATTTTGATTTTTATACGTTTATATTTACTTGTCAGTTCAGTGCAAAATCGACCTTCTGTTCACGGCCAAATATCATCGAGTATTTTCCATACTGTGTTTCAGATTACCATCATTATTTATCTCATAGAACAGTCGGACCAGTACATAGAACGGTTACTGAACAGTAGTATTGGTATAAGGATGATTCACAAAGATGATTCGATTGAGTGCATCCAATAAATGCTCAGGACTGGGTATAATAAAACTGGGTATAATATAGTGAGAGTGAACGAAAGAGTCGAACGCATTTATACAACACGAAGATATGGATACTGTATCTTACACACCATATGGAAAGGTAATTTTCTGCAAGCCTGCTATTGACCAAAATTGTCATCTATTATGTGCACCCTCCTCCCTATTTAAATCGCTTTGTATATGTCTTTACACAATAGAGCTAGTTTCGAACTGGAAAGGAAGGTGCGAGGTGGTCGGGTTCAACTAAGCGCTCCAATCATTATGATGGATCTATTTTTGGAAGCATGGTTTATTTCTGATTTCTTGTCACTATGGGGGAATTCATTTAGTTTTTCCCTTTCAAAATTTATAGTTTAGTTTTGTCTCAACGAATTAATGTTTTTGGCACCTATTGAACGCATAGTATGAGATGCAGATATAAGTCACAGAATACGTTCATACTCTATTTTCCTACAAGTTCTGAAACCTCATCGTAGTAATTAAACCAAATTTATTCTAAATACCATTAATAAGAGTTGTGAGCTCAGATGCATACGGAACCATAGAATGTCCACAAAGCAGCAAAGATTTCTCATATATTCTTCCACCTATACAAAAATTTAAATATTTATTATAAAATGATCTTAAATTGCGTTTCAGTTTTTCAGCTAAAATATCGTGCTTATTTTCTATACAGCTTTATAATAACTCCGCTATTTAAAAATACTTAATAAAAACGGCATAATACATTTTGTGACATTTTCAATAAGCTTAATTTCCCATTATTTTCCCACAAGAGGACTCATTACCTAGCATGTGTCATCAAGTTCATCGCAGTATTTGATTGCAATACTTTTGTTATATCTGCCGAATAAGGACAGCAGGGAAGGTCTAGAATGAATAACATATAGTGTTATTAAAAGTAATATTCCTACTGACCACTGAAAGTATTTAGTAGATCTTATATAATCGGGTCAGATCATTAAATCAATTGAATTTTCCCGCATCTCAACATAAACCTAGTTCCGCTTCTGTCTAGGTGTTCTTACGTGCAATGAATATAATGATGCGCCCTACTGTTCAATAAAGCTAACATCATTTTGTGAAATGTTAGTTACTCAGTCCAATGATGCTAGAAATCTAGTGATGGAACATAGTGCTAGAATTAATTTGACATAAGCAAAACCCTTCCTAATGTTTGCGACAGAAAAAATTCATATCAGTGACTCATTTAGTTTAAGTATCAGTAGAAATAGCATATGCCTAGACATTGAGTGAAGTTTAATTTTAATTTACGTCTCCCGTTGGTAATAGAACACTGATTTATTTGGCTTTCCCAAGAAATTTTAGATGTCTGAAATTTGTATTAATTTAACCACGCGAGACTATTTCCTGTTGGCTTCAGGGAGAAAGAGATTCATTTAAGAAAAACTTTTTTTTTCACTTTGATGTTGTCGTTAATATTAATTAATGTTTGGCTTAGATTTTTCAAATTCCGTTGGAAAAGTAGTGATTTTATTTTGGTTTTCTTTTTAGAAAAAGCACTTTTACTCTACCGGAAGGTAAACAAAAAACACTTCAAAATTCATTCTCAATCGAAGGTATAATTTAACGCTGCTCATATTCATACTTTCACGTACAATTCATCAATACGAACATGGCCCTGGCACTAATCTTAAGCTGAGACTGGGTAGATATGTTCTATGACTTTACTACTGAAAATAAATCCAACAGTTTGTGCGGTATTTTATATAAAAATAACTGAAATTGTAAAGCATATTTTCGGGATGGCAAGTTTTCGAATCACAGCTTGTAAACTACACATCAAAAGGATAAAGTCAATGCTGGCTGGAATCTCTGGAAACTAGAATAGTTCTGTATCTATTCACCCACCTAGGATTCAATAAAGTACTCTTACATGTACTTTAATGCGTTAATCCGGCATGAGCATAAGCAGGGAGTGGCATGTCATTTAACATATATTATATTTGCCTTGTTCTTTTTGGTGAAAGGATCCAACAGTAATATAATATAGAATGATCAAAGCTTTCTTGTTGGAAATAACGTATTGTATCAGTGACATATTTGTGGTCAGATTTTGTAGGAGCTTGATAAATGAGATAAAATAAGTGATTACATAGAGTAGCAAAGTGATAATTTAACTCCTGTATACGAATAGGTACAATCATTGTACTGATGTCGAAAAGCATTTGATGTCCATTGCGTATATGAACCCCATGTTGCTAGTCCTATAATCAGTAGCATACTAACAGATGAGGGCATAGGTCTTTGGACGACAAAACAGCTGATAATGTTTCTTCGAAAATAACTAAAATTGTGTTGGATTTTTGTTTGTTTTGGGGGTTTTTTTGTTGTTTTTTTTTGTTGCTCTTAAATCCTGACCATTCAGTAAAATGAGATAACGCACCCGTAGAACAAGACTCTTCAAACTTATTTCTCCTGCCATTTGTCCTTCACGAATAAACTGCTACCTTATCCATTGGTGCCACCAAAACCCCATTAATCCTCGAGTGAGAGGGATCCAGACATCATTCAATAATATCGCCCGGGCACAAATCAGATAAAATAGACGCCTCTCTTCGAATCCGTCAGACAACAACTAGCAGTTTGATTTATGGGAAGTGGTATGGGTAAGGGCTTCTTATATTTTTGTAAACAATCCCTCTACCTGGTGGAAATTGGCATTAACTTCCTCCTAAGAACCCTGTACTGGCTTGAGTTGTTGGTGTCATAATCGTCGCCCTTGATGCCATTTACACCACTGGCCCCGTGCGCCATTTTCCACTAGTAATTTGCACTAAATAATACGATTATTTAAACAACAGAAGACTTCTAATTTCACTGACCTTCATAAACAAACAGTACTCTTTCCACTTCAAACGATACCCATTAGTGTCAAACGGAGTGAAAAGTATTAATGCAAATATTCGCAATATATTTGCCAGTAAATGCAATACTTTTGAAAATCAACAAAAAGGTTACAATACCGATATTCATAATTGTTCAGTACAATTTTAAGTGCTACAGATGTAGAGCTATTGTTTCCACTAAGAATAATCTTGAATTTTTACAGAAAATGGATCGTCTCACTGTCAGCTTGGATGTATGGTGTTTGATTAAGATCTTATTTATGAACTGTAAAGCCAAATGGACTGTGATTATCAAATCAAATGAATTCATTATAGAATTACAAAATGATAGAAGTAGTAATGAAAGTTACTGCAAATAAAGTTACTGCAAATTGAAATATAACATTAAGTGGCTATTATGAAAATATGACTTATACATTCTTACAACAACCGTCTTACTGACCAGTACCAGTACTCACTGGTGGAAATGGGAAATGAAATGTCAAAACTGTCCATAGGATCAACAAAATGAGTTTTTGAAGGGAATAAGGAACTGAACATGGACATGATTGGTCGATACTTTAAGATACTTATAAGGACAAGAGATTTTAATTATATTAATAATTATATATCCCAACGCAAACACCTGAATAGAAACGTTGCATCATCTAATCGTTGAAATTAATTTTGACCAATTGCTAAACAGCAACACGAAAAGAACAGCAACGCTGTTACTATATAAACATCTAACAATAAATGTGTTATGATGAAAAACTCTTGCACGACATAAAAGAAGGGCTTATTAGAGATACTTACGGGAAAGAGACAGGTTTGCTCAAAAGATGCCACACCGTATTAGAAACACTCGACAGAAACAGCAGAGATCTACTCCAAATATAGGACATCAAATCACGTAAAGGAAACAGAACGATTCTTAAAGAGCTAGCTGATCATGTTCTATCAATGGGCATTGTAGAAGATGCAGCCATGAAAGGAATAGTTTCGATGTCTGCAAAAACGTAATAGAACAAATTCCAGACTTAGTAATATGCGGAATTTCATCGGATTTCAGACAAATGAGGTGAAGCATCTTTGAGTTAAGAAACATCTCCTGGCAAAAAGATGTGTCTGTTACATGTGTAAAGTTTAATAATTAAAAGAACACACTATGATGTTGTTAAAACTGCTTTTCATTCTTCTCAAGCTTTTGCAGCCAGAAATGACATGGCTGTAATTGTTTATGGTGTAGTTGCATAATACGGTGTTTTAGCCATCGATTTTCTATGTGTAATGTACATAAAGCATACAAACATATAAAACATCATATTGTTCAGCAGATAAACTTACATGTAAAAGCATCGTATTCCCGCGCCAAAAGTTGCAATGATGTAATTTGTCTTATGGCTATTATTTTTCGTTGTGTATTATCGAGGGTGTATTTGCTGAGGATGTTAAAAGCAACAAGCTGACATTGCCGTGTCGGATGTCTTTTCATGGCACTTTTGTACCATTATTCACGCCTGAAATCAGCCTATTCCTTTACTTGGTTCAATACTATGTTTCCTATCGAACTTAGATATTATTCACGATCTGCTGACTATCAGTATTCCAATCTGCAGGTTGTTAAAAGCACGACGCTTCCACTAAAAACCTTTCGAAGAACTTGTGATTCGATGAAATCTACATCATCTCTATTTTATGTAATGAAAAGGCTGTGACTGGTTAATGTAAATAGATTTTGATATACTGTTGTATGCAACGATGAAGCACAATTATAGCAATCTCTTCTTTGTGCGTGTATTAAACACACATACACACACTCAGACACACATGCACATAAGGTCAAGGGCTAGTACGTTAAATGCTACAATTAATGCTGTATTAATTGACTTGTATGTTAAATGCTTTAGAATCCTGTGCATAATGAATAGTATATTAAATGTTGTAGTTGTCTGGAATCAAGGATTATTGAGTCGAATGTTGCACACCCATTATATTCTTATAGTTCCAAGAACTAAGATCAAATTTCAATTCAAGAAACCGCGATGCTTCTTGTTTTTAATTAAGAGAAAAATAGAAAAATGAATAATGGGTCTATTGAATCCAACCTGTTATACCCGTAAATATGATAAATGAATTTCCACCATGATCATGTCCACGCATTAGCACTTTCGCCGTGTGGTAATGATATAATTGCTCAACGTATATTTTTTGTTCATGTCTGATTACAATCCAGAAATTTTAGTTGTTTTTTATGGTAATAATTAATATACCACGGGTGGAAATTGAACATCTTTACATTATAGAACACTTGATTAAATCTGCCATCTAAAGATGTGATGTAATCATATATGGATTTATTGTTATGGTAATTCAAATTATATATGAACCTATTAAATAATATTAATTTGTATAAGTGGTCCTGAAACAAAGTGAAGGAATAGGCTGATTTCAGGCGTGAATAATGGTACAAAAGTGCCATCAAAAGACATCCGACACGGCAATGTCAGCTTGTTGCTTGAGAACGTTGATTTGTTGTCTGGTCGATAATGATATTGTCTAATAAATACCCATAGTTTAAATCTGTTACAACGTTTTAACAGTATGCATTTAGCCTTAATGTCACTAAATGATGGATTTGTGAATCTGAATTAGATAGAGAAAGTTACTGGAAGGATCGCAGGAGTGACGTATAACATGGGAATTAAATTGAGTATAGGCTTTCTGAGAAATATCCAACTCCTCCAAGATTTCAATGTCATGGCCTAATACCTGAGTGTATGTAAATAAAATTAATACTTTGTCTAAAAGCGACTTAAAAAGCGAAAAATATTAGTGTTCAAGGAAAGGATGAATACGGAAAGAAGAAAACATATAAGGAGTTACAGAATGTATGCATAAATCAATGATCAGGTATCACAATTAGACAATTTCCAAATGATATCGACTTATCATTATCGCGAAAACATATTGAACAATAAAAGTTTAGAATACTTTCCAGTTTTCTTTGAGCCAAATACTTTGTTAAATTAGATCATATCATTAAATCAAAGCTTTTGTTTTGCACTAAGTTGGTCCTAAGAGGTTTTTCTTTATTTTAAGCATCCAATGTACCGAAGATTGATGTTTTTTAGGCACGAATTCACTATAGGACAAAACAAATTGTTCTTAAAAATATACGACGATTAGCACAATGCGATTTGCGTGCTTCAAACACATTTCTTCATTCGATCCTTGTACGTTTGTAAATACGTAGGTATTTCTTTTCAAAAAGAGAATCCTTAAATTAGCTTCCCAAGAAAATGCCTTTTTGCCATTAAAGCAATAAACTTGTGTAATTCACCGTATATATCAGCCATCATCTTCTCCAAAGGGTAATTGCACACTAAATTATTGTAGCCTTAGTACAAATTTCATCTTAATATTGCGGTGTAGCATGAAATCGAAAGAATATACAATGAATGAAGTAATGTTTCCACCTTATTAAGTTGATTTATATTCATGCTCTTTCTTTTTCTTTTTGTTTTCTTTTGTTTGTTTTCTTTTTTGCTGTTGCTTTGTTAATTTTATTTTCGGCACTATAAATTAGAAACTTGTTTTAATATAAAGAAAAACCTGCGTCTAGGATTTTGATCAACGATTAAAATTAGATTATCAACAATAGCTGAATAATGATTCAAAGTTGAATCAAACTACAGTGGTATCTATCACTATTCAATAGTCTTCTTGAAGCAATTAAATACTTGCTTTGCCTTAAAGAGTCAACCCATAAGTTATGCTAATCATTTCGCCTGTTTTGGAATATTCGTAATTTGAGAGGCGTGTTTGGTATCGGGGTGATTTGAAATGTATGTATGTTTGTGTTCTGGGTGATTTCAAATGCATGTTTGGTATCTGAGTTATTTCAAATGCATGTTTAGTATCTGCGTGATTTCAAAATGCATGTTTAGTATCTGGGAGATTTCAAATGCATATTTGGTGTCTGGGTTATGTTAAATGCATGTTTTTATACCAGAGTATTTAGGTTGCATCGATTTCTTCAAAAGGGAACGCATGCCAGATATTTTGTGGAATAAAGCTCGAGTAAATTTAATTGCCCCTTCAATATTTTGTACGAAACACAATATGGCCTTATTTGTTTCTTTTAAAATAATATTTTTCCTGATATAAATTCACATAATACATTCCACTCTAGCAGTAAATGTGTTCTTGACACCAATAACCTCCGACAATAACTCACTATTTCTTGACACCAATAGCGTGTGACAATGTCACGATAAAATTTGTATATTTCATTTTGTTTTCCTGGTCGAAATGCTTGCATGGATAAACGAATGCGTTTAGGTGTTTTTTTCTGTGAATATTCATGAAAGTAATGACTTGTTCAAAACAGTTACACGAATCAAGAAACTTAATGAATATGCGTACGAAGGATGGGAAATTAAGTAGGTAAGGCACGATCAAGGTTATGCTGAAATAAGATAGGAATCAAACATTTTCGGCCTATTTCTTGTCATTATTTCATTTTAGTTATCACTTTAGTAAACAGCAAAGACAAAAATTGTTGGGATTAGAATATATTTAATATCAAATACTTTACAATATTATAATCGGAAAAATGCGTATTCTGTGTCTATTTAGATGACATAAACGCATGTTTCTTTGATAGAAAGAAGAACGTCTCCACGTTAGAGGTTTGCAATATTGACCTGATTTTGTCATGACGGCCACTTCTAAAATTGACAATAAATAGTTCGTTGCATTATTGGTCAAACTAATTAATACAAGTCCTTTCATTTTATGTTTTTAACACTTTAATATATCAAATTTAAGTATTGTGATGTGACCATAAATTCATGTCATAGTAAATACAACTATATCCTTTAGGCCCATAAGAGCTCATGAAAGTAGAATAGGTCCAGTGTAGTTTTCTAAGAGACAATTAGTAAGAGATAACTTTTTTTACCGTGGGTTGAGTCCGGTGTCATTGGAGGAGATCATTCTTGTAGTAGAGTAGATACAAGCCGATTGTATCAACACCGATCAATCACACTGCTTTGACCTATACTTTATCCCAATGGATGGATTTGAGGGTTCCTGTCTAATCAGTTGGCTAGTAGTAAAAATGTAGCACATAAGAAAGCAGCTCTGCTAGCGAGAAACCTGTTATATGAGACACCCCACTCCCCGATTAGCAGCAGACCTTTGGCGCCAGTGGAAGCGCATAATCCAAACTGAAAGTGGAGCAAATTAAATTTTCTAATAGACTAAGGAAGGAATTTAATGACCATACCAAAGTCTTTAATAATTTTGGAAGACCGGAAAGTATGAACACTGGAAATCCACCTTTACCGGACCAGAATAAGGTACCAGAAGTCACGTTCTTCATTCAACAGCTTAATTAAATATCCTGACAACATGGTACAAAGGAAACTGCTTGATTAAAAGGTAAATGTTGATGCAATTAGACTTCAACTTAAGGAATATTACCCATAGATGTATCTGCCTGTAGATAGAAAACGATATAGTCCATTTAATCGAAATGACATCCAGCAACAGCGTTTCAATAAATGCTGATAAAACCGCAAAGAGTATGTCATAAAGATAAAGCAACACACAGCCAAATTATTTTCAGTATTACGTTGCCTGTTATAGCCATTCGTGTATCCATATAGAAAATTATTATTCCTTTTTGCTCAGATACTAATATATCTCCATCCAAGCACTTGAATCAATCAACCCGATCTTCACCATTCATTGATTATTGATTGTTACCAGCATTTGTTTTTGTTCTATTTGGCGACTTTAATGGTTTAGTACTATAGATTTTGGACCTTCATAAATAGACACAGGACAGAGAAAAAAGGAAGATTTTCTTTCAAAACACAATCCTTTAATTCCGAATGATCAATTGTATATAAGATGTATCATGCTACTGGTCTTTTCGTCCTTAGATCTGATCATCTTTGATCCATCTCATTTACTTGACTTCTATTGGGAAATCGGTAACAATCTCTGACAACTTTCCAATATATTCAAGACCTAATACTCCCAAATCTCCAGAGCTAGGACATGTATGGAAATTAAATATGGCATATCCGCTTCAATTAATTTTGACAGCTGGTCGTTTTTCAACGTAATGGATTCAATATCCAAATTAATAAACATACTCCAGTTTGTTGTTAGATATACAATACAAAAACCTCAAGAGATTCTTAAACTTATCAATATATCATGATTAGTTTAAAGACGCCATCAGTGAACAGAATAAAGTTCTATACTGTTAATGTCGGTCAAACAAGCTAAAATCTAACGAAATATCAGAAATAAGATAGGTGTAACTCAATATAGCATATTTTAAGGGATCCTATCCAACATAAGAATTATGGACAAAGTGAAATATTGCCTTAATCCAGAAAATGACTTCCCTTCATGTGTTGAATACATTTTATATGTTATGGGTCAAATATTATCTTTATAACGAGAAGCTTATGTAGATATCGTAGAAATATGCAGAAGAAAACAATTCGGAAATTTAAAAACTATCTATATGCATTGTATTACATCGAAACCATGATGACCAACACTTTGTCGTCTTCAAGGTTCTCTTATCCCTGTTGTGAGCGATTATTTTTATCGTAAGCTTAGTTCCCTCTTTTATATATTAGACACCGCATGGACACATGTAAAAATAATCTGAATTCTTTTTTTTTCCATGATTGCTGGACCCCTGACTAATTTGTTAAGTAGGAAGACCAAGTTAAGCTGATCAGACAAATGTCAGGAGGCTTTTGATAAGTTAAAGTTAATACGAAAAGTTTCAGCTCCAGATATCACTAAATCATTCAAAATGTCTGGAAATACAAAATGAATGAGAGTTGGTGAAGTACTGTTACAGTAAGACAGATATGGCGTGGATCAACAGGAAACTGAATACACGCCAGAGAAATTTTCCACAATAGAGAGGGAGTGTTTGACTTTAATGATGACCTTTGAGGTGCATGTTAGTGCTGCTCCCTCTCCAATTGTTGTCTTCATCACCTTTGTTTTTCAATGTGCATATCAGGAACAACTTTTCATTTTTTTTCAATCATATAGTATTCGCATCCTGAAACGAAACATTCTATGTTATCTCTTACCAGATGATTAAATTATAGAATGCCACAGTCAAAATATTATCAGCGTCAAAATATTTTATAGAAATGGTTACATGTTGACAGGTGGGTAACCTACCTTTAGCAAAATAGGCAATATTTTCTTCGTCTAATATTTTTACAACACATGTTCAAGACATTTTAGACTATACGCTACTGGAAGAGTAAACAACCATCTAAACCCCTGACCTAGTTTGATGAAAGCAGAGAAGATGATTGAGTTGCTACATTTGGTTCGTATACTAATTTAAATTTATAATTCATGTTATGAGAACGAACTCAGTGGCTGTACCATCTAAGTTAATAAAATGTTCGTAAGATTGCAAATATAACCTACGTGCAATTGGATGGTTCATTCATCTAAATTAGCTTCATCATTTTGGTGGAAAAATAAAAAACAAACATGGTTGATATCGAGAGAGGAGAAGAGTTTCCTGGAGATTAAACGGTCGTACAGTAAATAATCGTAAACGCAGAAACTTCGTCTGTCTTAAGAGGAATCGTAAATTATGGATGACTAGATAGGCCCTGAAATTTAGAGCCCAAACAATAATTTCCCTGATTTCGTACCGGTCCGGTTGACTTGGAGCCTTATCAGCCCAATCAGACGAATTAACATAAGTTATAAATTAATGTTGGTAACTGTAGCACTCGAAAAGTGTATGTTTTACGTTAAAATGGATTTCTACCAGATGAAATCTAGGTTTATTTTTATCCGAGCTAAATGGAAACATTTAAGATCGAAATATCAAAGTCAAGCCTCTCAGTTATAGACATTTACTTTACCATTTGAAGTAATCAATGTTGCTCCAGAGTAGGAATGATTGCTCTTAATGAGTAAAGTTATTATTTTGATTTGTCAGACACTTAGTTGGGATTTAAGGTCGATTGCGTTTTTAAGGCAAAGATAACAGGTAACAATAACACTCAATTTAATTCTTCAATGGATTCAAACACCCTGCAAAAGTGTTCACAGTTTGTTTACACAATTGAATATTTTATATTGGAGGAAATACAACAGATTTTCTGAGACACCCACTCTTTAAAGTAATGTATATTTGTTCTGTCGTTTTGAATTTACATAATGAAGACAAACTGAAATGTGGAGAAATTTTGAAATTTTCTTCATGTCACTTTCACGTGCTATACCCTTACCGAATGAATTGAGCATTCCTTAACACTTTCATTTCCTACGAACTCTGACGACACTGTTCCTGTGGCCCACAGTATAACGAGAGAAAGTATTCTCTTGTGAGTTATGAAAATATTAAATTGTGTTTCTCATATAACAATATTAACAGCTGCTGTAAAACATGCATAAACTTGATGTACAAGCATGCAGTCCGTTTAGTATCCAAATTGGGATTCTAGACATTTACCCTGAGTAAAAAATATTTTTGCTGTTTAATTGTCACATTGGCCAATTGTAGTTATCTACAATCCCAAATGGAAGAGTGGTAATTACAAGATGTAAAATAAAAATCCTCAACGCTCTCATAATACGAATGAGATTGAGAGCATCATATAAAATGTGTAATTAAACCAAAATGACCGAGATCAACCCTAATGATACAATCAGGTCATCAAATAATTGATTCTTGGTTACAAGCAAGCTATCTTTGTTGGCATTGTGTAATAATTAGAGAATGTGCTATTATAGTAAGTTTATGAGTTGACGTTCAAGACACTAACGTTGCAAGTTAACTGATATTATAATTACATCTGTTAACTCCATTGTTTAAATGACAATAAATTAATCATAGGGAATTCGTGTGTGTGTGTGTGTGTGTGTGTGTGTGTGTGTG
>QKMX01339227.1:1984-13271 GCA_003401595.1 Venustaconcha ellipsiformis | reverse complement strand
AATAATCATACAAGGTTACAATACGTACCAAATCGGTTTATTACATGGTGGCAAAACATCGTGAGTCACCGTGCTCCAATACACACTGCCGGTAACAAAATTCGCTTGCTAAACGCTGAAAGACATGTCCTAATTAAGTACATTATACATATTAACATACATAAAGCAAACCTCTCATCTGTGAAATGATGCATAGTAATATTACATTGTAAATTCGTAGTGGAGGTAATGTTCATTACAGTACAATATATATTTTTCTCCAAAATAAAATATCAGAAATATGATTAGTGGGCGAATTTCTCTAATCTTTCTCCGTGATATTCAAGAAAGTAGTCTACAACATCCACATTGCATGAATAAATATATCTATTAAGTAATGGTGTGCAAGTATTTTCGCAAGACACCATGTCAATAACTTTAATATTTGTATAATGTATTGTTTCTACAATTTTGCAACCTGACGTGGGGTATGAGAACCTATTTGATGCTGAAATATTATAAGGATTTACTTTTCTAAAACATAGTCAACAATTTATTTCCCTAGATAAAAAAATTAAACATATGGCAAATTAAATCCTTAATAGTTTTCAACGTTTTATCAGAAGAATCGAGTTTTACATATGAGTATTAAAGGTGTTTCGGATGATGTTGAATATATTATGCTGATGTGCTGATAGTCTATAGAAGTCCCATTCGCTAACAGTTGTGATGTATCACAATGATATAATTGTAAATGTCTTTAAATAAATTCACATTAATTAAAACTAACCAGCTAGCGAACACTCAAGCTAAAATTTGTGAACACCTTTTAAATCCTTTGAATAATAAAAATAAACAATTCCCTGAATACTTCTATTGAGACCGATGTTTTTAAGATATGAATAATTATCTCTCATTTATTATCCCTTATAAACAAACCTAATACGCAATTTCAGGACAAGAATGAGGAACACGGGAATGCAATACTTTGTATGCAGTATGTGCCTGTTATCCTATTTGAACTCAAACAGGGAGGTAACTGTAAGCCCCTACGTTGCGCTTTATAAGGTTATGAGCCTTCAATGTTAGTCCAGTTAAAAATATACTCTAATTAATAGGTTGCTGCATTTGTATGGTAACATATGAATGAGGTTTTCTCAAATCAATGCTGCACGACCCTCTTAGAACTGAACTAATGCAACTAGGTATGTGGCTGCATATGCCAGTCAAGGTATGTGGCTGCATATGCCAGTCAAGGTACAACTAATTATGGACTTGTAACATGGATATTACACTGAACATGCAGCTGGCTAAGGACCTAAGGACTCCGGAAACTGAACTACTGCAACCAACTAGTGATCTGTAGAGGCACATGTAGTATAGGGTGCAAGACAATAAAGTAATACGAAATGAACTTCACAAACGAACAAATAGACGAAGGAAAATACAGGATGGTAATGACGCAACTGGCCTAAGAACTACACAGTGCGACTGGCGATGGAACTTCATATACGAATCAATGTGCATCTATGGAGATGCAACATGGACATCAAGTCTGAACGTACAACTGGGCAAGAAGCTGCTCTTCTGCAGGTAACTAAGTATCTATAGAGGTATAGCGGTGCCCGTAGTATTGGGAAAAGAAAAATAACGAAGCGCGAAATGACCCCCTCCCATAGATTTGCAGGGTGCAACTGGATAAGGAGCTGCACCTGAGCAAAGGAACTGCATGCAATAAAGACGCTGTACAAGCGAGTGAAGTAAGGGAGGGGGTGGACAAGAGCTGGACAGGACCTAGAGAAGGCAATGGAACTAAGGAATGAAAACAATCTCACATATCTGCATCGCCTTGAAAGGGGACGGTGATGGTGGTGGATTACTGGAGCAAAATCTGTAAACAATCACGTGCATTGCACAAGAACCAACAAAATATTATCCCCATCAAAGACACACACCCCCCCACATTTCTATACATAAATAGAGGCCTGTGAAATCATATAGTGACTCATCAAATATGGTAGACTCGGACCAATTAGACAACTTTTGGATACATTGGGTCAACTCTGTATCACACAATCATTAAATTAGAAACATCTGCCTAACTTGCAGCTATACAAAGAAAATATACGATACAAATATAACAAGGAAGATAAAATAGGTTATGACGCAACTGGCTAAGGAACTTCACCAGTGCAGCTAGGTACGTAGCTGCATAAACGAGCAAGATGCAATTAAGTTAGGAACTGTAACAGGGGTATTATCTTTGGGTGTGAAACTGGTTAAGGAGCTGAACGGTTCAGAGAGAATGAAAGCATTGAAAATTCACATGTGAACACATAAATATTTGTATTTGCCTTAACTAATGTCCTAACACATAAATATATCCGGTATATAAGTCTGACGACCATCGTCCTGAAGAGCTGAGCATGTGGTTTTCCATGAGGAGAGCAGTCGCCGTAGTATCAGCAACTAGTACGAAAGGAGTATTCATTATATATGTTTTTTATCCACATGAATAGTATGCAAAGAACTGCGTAAAGTATGCATGAACAATCCAGGTGTCGGTGCTAAGTTTGACATATCCTCAAACCAAAGAGCCATTAAAAGATTACCTATGCTTTTACGTGCTGTAGGAATTTAGTCATAGCTGAAAATACGGGCATACAAAGTGTTTATTATGTAATATAGAAAGTAAGGAAAAGTGTTCTGAGTATTTGGGTTTCATAGGAAGTTAATCAGCATGATCAAAGACGTAATGAAGATAGAAATTTAGTGTAGTATCATACTTACTTGTAGATACGGTAAATTCTCATTACCAATGAAATCCAAAATATGTGACACAGCATAACACCTTCCACCAAGAGATCAATGTATGGATAAATATTTCCTGCGTTGTATAGAATGCACAACTGTCTGAGCATCTGAAATATAGGAAGCATTGGTCTATGAAGATTGGGTTGCCAACGTCTGCTTCTTCTTAAAAAAAATGAGCAAACGAAGGCAATGAAGTCCATTTGGTTGCAAACGTGGGACACAAAACGAACTCATCACAAGTAAAGTTTGATCGATTTAAATTGTAGTTTTTTACTCCATATCAATATGATACCTATTGAAGAAGAGTATCCTCAGAAATTCAAGGAAGTTGCGATCATTGGTGTTTGCCAGTTATGACCATGAAGTTGACAAAATACTGTAGGCTAGAGTGGTACCATGTTTTGCCGAGCTGAAGGCAGCATCCCAGATATGGTTGATGACGTCTATTGATAGAGAATCTCCTATATGGCTGGGCATGTTTCTGGGTTCATGTTATTGTCTGGTACAGGATGACGAAATCTACACCACTGAAAGCGAAATAACAAACCAACAATGCCATTTTGTACGCCTGGTATCTATTGAGCAGACACAACATAACTGTAAGTCAAAGCGTGACCCAAAACATGAGTCTTATAATAAGAGGCTTTTGAACGAACCTTGCTAAATATAGCAACAGTTGCCTGATTGTCACAAAGATATTTTTCGGGAAGTGCAATTACCATCCCAGAGCACAGCAGCAGCAACAATAGTATGTAGTTAAAGAAAAGCCATGGATGATTCTTTATCACAAATGGATACCCATTAACTGATTTAACTGCAATACATTTGTTTAATGTAGGCACCAAAAAATTAAACCATTGCTTTATTAATACAAAGTTCAAAGTAAACTTGAATGTAGGTTCGTTCATAAGGGCCACGGACAGACCATTCCATTTCTGAAGAAAGAAAATCCACATTTCCTGTTTAAATATGTATTCAGTATTCATATACACACGATGCTATAGTTCTTTGAATTACTGAGCCAATAATAATAGGTATGAAACCAATATTCTGAGATGCATAATAAATTCTGGATGTAACTTCAAATGGCCAACTATACTCATGAATTCCCTCTTTGTACACTTTTTTGAAAAGAACCCATGATCCTGTCTATTATTTCTTTTGTAAACTGGCTTCCATTATATTGTTGTCCGAAACGATCCCCATGTATTCAAACACATCTGCAGGCCCTACTGTTTGATGGGGAGAAAGAGGGGTATTTAGTTGTGCAAATAGCAGAGTGATAAGTGCCATGGTGTGGTCAGCATCTACATCAGCAGAATATATTGCCAAATAATCATCTAACATATTATTGGAGGGAATGATACTATAGTTATTCTTTGAAATCCAGAAGATAACGATAGCTAAATCGTTTTATAATTTTGGATTCTATATACAATCAGAATCAAGACTGGTAAAAACGAAATAGTGATTTAAGTGTTTGACACCCTAAAGGCACCACTGAGATGGTTTGAGTTTGAGTTTAAAAGCAAATGTCGTACAGAGACATTAGATATGCAAGAACCGCGCCACAAAGTCTGCAATGTTTGAATGACTTTATCGATCCTTACATAAGTCAGATTACATTTTCCTGCCAATTAGATTATTGTTCATAAAGATTTCTGGGCGGTAATGGGTAAACGATAAGTCTCTTTCTTCTAAAGTATTTGCTTTCTGTCATGACAAGGACATTTATTCGATAGATATCAAAATGGGGATGAGAAAATATAGAAAATAGCCCTTTTTCCGCTCTTTCTGTAGCAATTAAAGTTTCAGTCACAAACTTGCCACGATAATCTTGTAGTTCAAATAGATATTGTATACTGTTAATTGCATAATGTTAATTGATGTGTAAGCCTGCAAAACATTCCTGAGCTTAGTAGCCATTTGCCGTATTGCACTTTGAGGTGATCTTGCAATTACAGCAAACAAATATCTGAGTACATTTTTGCAGGCAGTTTTCAAATTAAAATTATTCCACATTTGCTTGCCTTAAAACTGCGTAGATTTCCATATTTGTCAGATTATCTGTCATGAGGGAATTTGTGCAGTTCCATAATCTTTTTAAACATTTTAGGACGGCATTGTGGGTAAAAAGGTCCAATTTATTACAGTGATCACACGAGAAAACATTTCCCCAGTTGTCACATTTGAGGATATATAAGTATACGGTTTGCCACAGTTAATACTCAATTTATGTTGTGCCTACATCGTAAAATGTCTACCAGAGAAAGTACAATGATATTGATAAAAACACTTCCTCCAAATTTCAAAGAAACGAAAATGATCCCTCTTGTATTCATCAAGTTCTTTCCAACGATAAATTACAACTCGCACATACTAGTTAGATATTTAGTACATGCAATGGGAATTAACCTAATGTCATTGACCGAGATATGCATGGATCGGTTTTCTGAAACTGAACATCAAATACATTTGACTTATTGGCTTCCACACTAATAGTATCACTATTGGGAATAATTAATGATGCTAGATTCACTTCCTCACCAGTCAGAATTTTGATGCACGATATTGCCTGAAACAGTCTCAACACGTGGAAAGGACTGAGAAGAAAAACCTTCCAATTTCTTTAAAAATACGTTGAAGGTTTTCTCCTGTCCACTTATACTAATGATCATTTAAGTTACATGGCCCGTAAGACCGATTCACAGTATTTGCAACAGAATCAACCGGTTTCGTGAAGAAAGCAGTGGGAAAATTAGACATTTCGATGTAATTTAACTGACACTGTTCTGATGCGGTGAAGTACATCTTAATTATCTTTCAGAATATGAGCCAAAGAAAATCCAACACGAAAATAGAATTATTTCGGGAGCAGAAACTGTAAAGAATCACATGCTTCGCGCGCGAACTAATAGTATGTGACCCCCATGGAAGACAACAACGAACCCCACATTTTCATAAATAGGTAGAGACCTATGACATCTTACAGTGACTCATCAAATATTCTACACTCAAACTTGTTAGAGTGAACTGTTGTTAAATATACAGAAATGCGTATTGTGTTAGCAACGTCAAAGCAATCAGACTTCTTTTCATATGGTATTTGATTTAAAGGCATTACATAGTAAATGTTTGAGGAAGACAGCGTCCGTAATAGTCTACACTGCAAAACTTCAGAGACAATGGTGAATCATCCAACAAAACAAAGCCATCTTCCAATTGCCGTTTCAAATTAAATTCAGTTTATTTATAAAATGTGCAATGTTTACTCTCTTTACCATCATTTGCAAGAAGTTCAATACTTCTTATAAATACTTAAGGTGTAAAGAGTTTCCATGACGACAGTCACTCTCTACGTTATAAAAAAGACAAATGATCATTATTGACGACACTGTCTTGAACTTTTATTGCAAAGTACTCTGAACGATTGACATATACATTCTTCAAGATTAGTCGATTCCATAGCCTCTTCAATAAAGTTCCATTCAACAGCCAAAAGTTTCTTTTTTATAAATCTACCAATTATTGTGAGCTCGTTTACATTTGTCTCACAATTCTGCATGATATCATGCAATATTTTAATATTTATTTAATAAATTTCTCATAAAATACGTTTCACTAACACTTGTAATAAAAGTGTGAACCGTGTTAAGCAGAATCCACCTTATAACCAACGTTGAGAAATGAAATCTTTTGTTATTTGTTTATTTTATTCCATTATTCATTTTCCATTGAAATAAATGTAACTGAATTTTACAGAACTTTTGAACGTTATTTCTTTTAATTTCCTAAATGTGATGACCCAAAGGTATGTTCTCAAAAGCCTTTAAAATTGGTTATAGAATTTGATGCTAAAGCTACTAGTATCGTTTGTTACATATTGTATTGTTTTCAAAGCTAAACCACACTCCCTAAAAGATGAGTTTATCTCATGTTCATTTCTGTCATCACATGACTTTATGATAGGTGTATACAAGATTTCGGGATGGTAGATTACATTTAATCTTGCCTTCGTAAATTTATTGATATAGCTTTTCATATTTATACAATATTTCTTTGTCACGTATAACTACTTCATTGTGCTAAACTATTTGTGCTGTATTTTGTAAATATCTTCGTTAGGAAAAGAAGACGCGAATCAGGGAGTTTTCGTTTACCGGTTCATTATATTTTTAAACAAAATTTTTTGTTTCGATTTCCAAAGATAAGCACTTTAATTTTAAAATACACAAAACAAGTGCTTTGTAACTGAACTGTTTTAAATCTGACTTGAATTTACAGTCTGTTTTAAATTCATCTCATATATTGCAAACATGGCATATAAAAAGTGTATGTATATCCAATTCATTTTATATATGAAACACTTGTCATAGATTGCATTTATAATGTGCCGATTTTGTTTGACGGAGTTGAGTGAAATCGTTATTAAATTAGATTTGTGCCACATTCTTGCCACTAATTGCATACTCGAGATTCGACATTGTCACGACATCTAGTCCATTGACTTCCTAAAATTATAATCGGGACTTATAAAATGCATATAAGTGATTATAAAGCATTTATGTTGCGTCAATCAGGATCGTCTTTACGCTACTTGCTAGAAAAAACATTTCATTTTTGATATTGCTTATTCTTGTCTATTGAAGTTTAGGAAATTATTCGGTTAATTAGTTATGGTCTTGCATGTATTCGACAAGAACGATGGATGTACAAACGTATTGACAAGATTATTTGGAAGAAAGTCTTAAAAAAACTATTATCGTCTCCTTTTCGATTTAATAAAATGATATTGATTCTACATTTTATTGTTATTTTTTTATATTTTGGAAAAGAATGTAACACTGTCACTTTGCAAAGATTCAAACATAATCATAATTAGTTGCAACCACTTCGTTCATAAAAGAACAAGTGTTGAATAAAGATGTAAAGGCAAACAAGATATTTCTAATTAGCAATGTCTTCGACATGATTTAATCCGGTATTATTTCAATGTTATAATAATGTTCCCACTCTCAATATCTGTCCATATTTCTTTAAAGTCATCACATTCTTGACATTTTAATTTTCCTTTAATAAAATTGTGTTAACGACGAACTAACGGCTGTGTAATTATCTGAGTTTAGAACCTAAAATACGCTATTTGGATCTTATTAAAGTATCGGGAAGGTAAATGGAAAGGCTAAGATCTAATTATAGCTTGTATGAGCGCTGCGTGAATCTAATTTATACTTTTCAATCAGGCTTTTTACAGCTTCATGTGTAGGAAAGCACATTACGAACCGCGTTTTTCCTGACAAGCTCATACATGTATCACGTCATTATTTGTGTGCATTTTTAAAAGCGAACTGTAAAAATAATGTACAACAAAATTCTAATGTTTGTGTCTATGTGTATATGTTTATGGGTCCAATTTGAAATATTATGTTGGATTACGAAGTCTAGGGTGTGTGTTATACATAGGACAACAAGAAACCTTACCATGATCGTTGGTGCATTAATACGTGTTTGTTATGTTCATTTTGCTTTGGACAAACGTTCGGCACAAACTAAAGTAAATGAAAAAAAAATCCCTTTAATGTCAGAAACAAGTCACATCGAATAGTGTTATATCTGGATCTTCTATAATTGTTCTTTTTATTATATTATTTAAAACTTTATACGTATGAATTCCATCCATCGTTGTAAAATTGTTATTTTGTCAATTGTGAATTTGTGATACAATATTCACATGTTGTTGAACTAATGCTATTATAATATTATCTCTGTTGCAACAAAGTAATATTTTGACGTTCTATTTACAAATTATATTGCAAAAGGTGTTCCTTTACAAATATAGAACAGACATATAAAACCAAAGCCTTCAGCACCTAAAATTAGACGTTGATTAACATCAAAATCTACATATGATAAATCAGTCTGACAGGCACAGATCAAGACTCAAATTTTGCTGATCTTTATAATTCCTTTCCCACTTATACTTAGTATGATATGTTCCAGGTGGCCTTTTTTAACTTTATGAATGTGAAATATGTTATGTGATTGGTAAATCAATGTCAACAAAAGAAATCGGTGCCTCTCAGATCTCCATTTTGTTGGATAATTTGAATTGCATCGGACTTTAAACAACATACTGGCAATACAATGCAAACTATCTCTCGAGCAAGATTATATATACTTTAGAATAATGAATTTAGCATGCAAACATTAAATAGTAGATCTCCGAAAGGCAACCTATCATAATAAACCAATCAAAATGCCCTGAGGACACATCAGAAACAGACCAATCAAATTTCATATAATTGGATTTGTAAAGCAGGCTTGTTTTCATGTATTTCTTAACGTGTGATTAAAATTGTTACTGATTCGTCATCATTATTGCGAAAAACGTCAACGATATTGGCACAATGACCCCATTATGAAGTTGTATTACTTGTGTTATGATTCTGTGGTCTTGAACAAAATACCAAAAAAAGAATGAAAACCAACAAACTCAGAAATATTCAATCAATAATTTCTTTACCTAGAATAAAAAGTGAAAATTTAAGAACGTACAATATTATGAATAGAATCCCAATAGTCCTAAAAGATATATCACAGGCCCAAAAGTAAAAAGTATTCGGAATGAATTCATTGAAGTTCCGAATAAATTCCAGTCTGAGAGTTCTGATATACCAATAACCTTGGAATATTGTTGATGTGCTAACAGCCTTGATGTACCACAATGATATAAACCATTGAATGAATTTACAATAATACTAAAATATTGATCTAGTCCTAACGTCAAAGAGCACTTTGTAATTCAAACTGAAAAACTGAAAACACTTTAAGACCGATTCCACTGTCAGATGTTTAAGTTGGAATGATTAACTTTGTTTATCACTACCTTTATATTAAAAAGAAGACCTAAGACTCAATGACAGAACTAGGTTGGGGTTATTGTCCCATCAAATTCATTTCCAACGCATTCTTAGTTGTAAACAAAGTCAGGTCTCTGACTAAGAATTTTCTGCAGAACATGTAAAAAAAAACCATCAGGTTGTCCAAATGAATATCAATGCTCTGAACATAGATCCAACTTAGCATGTTTAAGTAATAATCTTAATATATAATCTCTAATCATAGAACAAAATTAGCTATGCAATATATTATTTACAGCATAAAAGAAAACATTAGTCAGGTAGGCCCAAATTTCTACCCTATATTACAGACAAAAGTCAATCATACACTAAAAACTAAATATACATAACATCTTATCATGGACAAAAGTCAAAATAAAATGCCAAATGTAGGTGACAATTAATATTTGTTGACTATTGTTGACTATTGACCACTTGCAGTGATTAATCCTTTTATAATTTCAAGGAAAATAGACTATATGTGTATATTAAATTAGTTCAACCGTTAGGACGTATTTTAACACCCCTAATTTTTATTTATAGACCTTTACTCATTTGATATATTATATGATTCTGTGTTTTATGCCATCTTTCCTTTTGCTTAATAAAACTATTATCCGTTTTCTACATATCAGTAAGAGATCAATGTGTACTTTCTCACCATTTTCAACTGTTTTGATGGGATTAATAGCTTTCTTTTTTATGGCTTGTTTCCAATATGATTCTTACTTTCTTCATCTAGCTGTCATAAATTTTTTTACCAATGCTTATGTATATAACTGTGTGCTTACTGCTATGCAGATTATAAATAACGTAGATAAAATTACTTCTTGTCTATTTGTGCAAACGTATTCTGCGAGAAGTAATTACCAATGCCTAATTTGTCCAATATAGTCCTGTCAAGGAGGATACAATTCAGATTGACATTTATTGGTGGTACTGTACATAGCAGGAGATTAGCTGTCAATGCATTCTATTATGGTCTCAAAGGAATTCATTAAAGGTTGTTTTATGAGCTATGTATGGCCTGACAAGGAGACCTACATACTAAATAAAAATGTGTTTTGGCATTGATCAGTATGAAATATAAGGACTAAAACGAAAGTAATGTTTATTTGAATCGAAATCTTTACTTGTTTAGTAATTTGACAAAACCACCAGTTGTACCATGTGGTCGGATCCAGAAAGTACATAAACACTTGCAATTTATTAGTACGTGAATATTTGAAGCAAAGGTCCAGAAACAATGCTAAACATCTGATTTTAATGTCCAATTTATTACTAAGATATACGACATTTCAGAAGGTGTATAGATTCTGAACAGGAAATAACAAAATGATGGAAAAAAGCCTTAAAAATCAGAAGATTATTTCGCGTTGTAATATTTTGAATACACAGTTCTTGCACATATTAATATTTGAAAATATTTGGTTCTTAATTTGTTTTGTATCGAAGATGAAACATCATCTAAAAGGTTATTTTATGACAATGCAATTTGTGTAAAGAGATCTATTCTGAAACACACAACTAACCCGCTCTGAACGTGGACAGGAATGGATAACATACAATCACACACACACACACACACACACACA
>QKMX01338338.1:2979-14908 GCA_003401595.1 Venustaconcha ellipsiformis | reverse complement strand
AGTAGTAGTCGTAGCGGTAGCATAACTTTAGAAATGTCATTCATTTGTTGTCGTTTTGACAGTTTAAATGGCTTTGAAATTTACGCATAAGAGCAGGCATTTGACAGTGGAATTGGTAGTTCGCTACCCTTTTCTGATATCGGATGTGGCCACTGGTCGTGAGTTCTCTTTTCTTTGAATTTTGTAAAATGAATTGCCGGCGAAGCACAAAATTGTGCCATTTTGCAACACATTTTGTTGTGGTATGCTGGATGTGTGCTGGGAAAAGACATTCAGTCAAAAGAGTTGTCGTTCAGACGGTACATATTCAAATTATTATAACTTCCCATGAAACCTTTTATGATCTGCTCGCTGGTCTTGGCTTTACTGCGTGTTATTAGTTCATTTTATGCCACTTTTTTCTGCGGGCTATTATTTCGTTTTAAGCCACTTCGTTTATTTGAACCGAAGTTTGTTCCTTCTGCGATACAGCCAGTATTTCATTTATCTAGGTTGTAGTTTGTAGATTTATCGACTTGTTTGAGCTCTTTCTTGGGGACGCCGTTGTGACAAAGCTCCTTAAGTATGTGATCTGTAATTGTGTTGAGCTTTGATTCGGCCAAGATGCAGATTTTATAATACTTTTTCGGCTTTTATAGATAGTAGGCGGCCGATATAAGTTTATTCTCCGCCAATAGCATGACTCTGCTACCTCGATCGCCGACTCTTTTTTTTTTCTGGCCGATTACTGTGATAAGGCATGGCGCGTCCAATTTGTTGTTATATGCCGTCGTGACGAATGGCACAGAGCCTCATAAACGACATTTTGCTGTACTTTGGGATATTGTTCGAACGAGAAATTCGCAAAAACGCCAAAAAAGCCAAATCTGTGAAGGTTGGTTTCAGATGCACTAGGTAATACCCTGTGCTGGATGTCCATTCACTTTACATCTTTGTTCCATCCCTTTCTGTACAGGTAAGTGTCAACACCACATTTGGCGCAGACACTCGCACCAATAGTTTGTATTCCTTTTATTCCTTGTCCAGCTTATTTTGTGCCATTATCAGCAATAATCAGTCATCGATTTCTGGATTGGCAAGCGTTACCAATGGTTCGTGATCGCTGCTTATGTCTGGTCACTCCACCATTTTCGCATTTAAACTAATCATAGCTAGATTTCGAAGTGAGCAAGAATACGATGGCGTGGCTGAATCTCCTGAAGCTTGTGATTTGAAATTTGAGACCCTGTCGTCAGCGGCAATCATAGACGCAAAGGTAATTGTGAAGTCTTCGTTAGAGACTTTAGCGGGATCGACTGATTGATTACTACTGTCATAATGTGCTGTGTAACTCCGTTTACACGAATTCAAATTGTTGCCCTTGTTCCGACACCACAATTCCCATGAAGAATAACGATGTAATATTCGGCGTCCGGGATGGTGATAATGTCCTTGGTGTTGTTGAGTGTAATACCACCAACATTTTGAAAGATTAATCTTGAAAGCCAGAAGTAATAACAGGACACATTTACTGCATTCAGCTAGCCAACGTGAAACTTTGGACTACTATGAACACGGTATTTAATGGTGCACCAACCTGCGCTTAAGTTGCCCATGCTAACACTATCCACCCTGCAGCCCAAAATTGCAGTATAAAGAGCAACATGAAACGGAAGAGATCTTCTAAAAGCGATTGCAGCGCTGCTACTAAATAAGCCAGAATCAGATACAATCATAGTATGTTATTAACTTTATCGCACTTTTTTTTTTCTTAATTTCAAAAATATTAGTCAGCTCCAGAAGATTAACAGGCGAATGTCATTCATCTAAAATGCCCAGGGACCATCGATGCCGACTTCACGCAATCTGCACAGACAATAAGTCACAAACCCTACACAAATAACTTGCAGCAGGGTGCTATTTTGCTGTCAACGATATTTCCAGTTGAATTTATTTGTTCAAAGTAGATATAAATCTGTGGGATGTTGATAAACGCTGTTGAATTTGTGTGTAAAATGTGTGGCTAAGCGTGTCAATATAGAACTGATACTCTTCTCTAGTGAGCGTGATGTTAACCGTCCAGGTCAACACGCCTTTCCAGGAATGTGCCTGTTTTACTTTCATATTTATTTTGTAATACCTATCAAAAATGGTGACTCCTGTATGATTGTTGCTTGGAGTGGGGCTCATAACAAATGCGTTTTTATCAAGTGCAGTCAAACGTTGTACAGTCTTGGGCTATATAAAATTTATTTGAGTACTATACGAAAGAAGGTGCGAATCAATTGTTCTAGACTCACAGGTCCAACTATACATTGTTTTCACTTATGCATAGTATATGAAATTGTATTACCACAATTACTTTGAGCGGCTGTTTACCAGCACCGTACGTCAACCATACAATCGTAAAAAATATTTGGCTTGGTCAGCCATTGGAACATAACCAAGGCATAATAGATAATAATAAGCGGCATGAAGGTTCAGAAAAAATGTGTGAAATACATGATAACAACGAATGTGATGTCCTCTGTCGAAGGACAGCGTTTAACTTTAGAGCACGAAATACTCTTCCAGCAAGCTAATTTGTACAAGGTCAAAGACTATTATATGACATCTTGTACTTACGTGTTTTACATATATAAGTGCAAAAGATGTTGCAAGTGATTTAATGTCATACAAAGCTCAACTGGGGAATAATATGACAGCTTCTATGTTATTATCCTTGCTTGGCCATTACTCGTCAATTGTTAGCCGCTTTCTGGTCATGGGCAATTAGTAGCCGCTACCTTTATTTAAGGCACATTGTCACACTAGTGCCACTTGCAGCCAGAATGATCAAATCCATACATATTGATTTTACCGAGAAAGAAGATACCTAGATTTTTGTGTGGATTTGATAGTATCGACTATGGAAAGAAACGGACAAAGAAACGAGCTTCGGAACCTAAGCAGGTGACAGAGGTAACAAAAACTAAATATCCCAGTTGATAAAGCCGAAATCTTTAAAACTTCAAAACAAACAAACAGGCCAAAGTCATAGATGAAGAAACAACGTCGTGCTAAGGAAAAAAGAAATATAAGACTGACCACACACTCATGTCGCTCTAGTAGCGACAGGCACAAAGATAACTCACGAGAAGCGGCAAAAGGTGATGCCATCTTATGCTTGATAAAGCGGCCTATCTTCCTTGGTGGCTGTCCTTCCTTACACCTCTTCCAGGCAGGTGCAAGAGCCGTAAGAATGACATAGAAAAGCAACGACTAGCGTCTAGGGATCCGTTGATACTACAGTCACTGCAAGTACCAGTAGCATCTAAACAACATAAGCCTGGCCACATTTTGTAAGGGATACTAGTGTTTATTGCACTTGTATTCAAATGAAAGAAAAACCTTTAATAGCAGAAAACAGGTGTAAGATCTCTACACCACTTCACGCGAAAGACACTGAAGTCTCATTTACCATGGAGCAGTACTTTGCGGCCTTGAACCTGTTAACAAGCAAAATAAAAAAAAACAATATTGCGTAGATTGGCGACAATCCCTAATTTTCTTTTTTTTAGTCCTCCATCACCGGAGCAGCAAAAATTCAAAATAGTATTTATCGTCGGAAGAGTGGAGCTTGCCGTCGTCGGCTCCACGACTTATTTTCAATCTGCAAGTGCAGGCAATATTTTCTGTGCTGTCGAGTTGGTGCTAGAGCTTATCATTTGTAGATCAATTTTTGTTTGAACGACAAAGCATATTAAACTGAAAACTTGTTAAAACTCAAAATGCAATGGAAAAGTTAGCATCGATATGCTACAAATTACGAGATTACTGGAAGATCGTGGCATCAGTCAAAACACTGATGGAAGACACGAATCTCTCACAAGATGTTACCATGGCATGATTCAAAAAGCAGGCTGTCATTTTTATTTGCCGGCACCTAAAGAAATCTCCAAGTCGCAGTTTAATGTTTTTAGCCCCTAATGAAATATACACGGTTGATATCTTGTTTCTGGAGCATGACCAGGTTGTGAGACAGACGTACAAGTATTCGTTCATTTTGGTCAATGTAGCTGTCGTTGCAAGGAATCCGAACCCTTGGCCACTAAGGAATAGTCTAAAGTTACCAGAGCTTAGCATGAATCTACAAGCGAAGGTCGCTAAAGTGGCCCATTTGTTATGCATGTTTCTTCAGGTCGTCGTGTCACAACTCTTTGACACGGTGTGCGAGTGTTTCAGAGCAAGGCCATCATCCATTGAGCACGGAATATTATGGAATAGGGCTATTTAGGTACCAATACGTCCCGAAAATGCTGATTTCAGTAAGCAAAACAACAGCAAGCTTTTCTATCACAGAGTGGGTTCGTGGAGTTCATGCCGTTGTGGGGGCCGTAAGCAACAAAGTAAGTGGCTTTCATGTAAAAGACAGACAGATGTCATTCTTAAAACATAGGCAGGGTCTATCTCAGCAATATTAGTGGCGCTAATGATCTGTCGGGAAGAGTAGCGCCTGCCATCAAATACCTTGATGTGGTACCTATATGCTCCGGAGAGCCTAAAGGCTGGCAACGTCACGCCTCTGACATTGTGAGGTCGGTAAATGTCAGCTGCTAAGATTGGCTTGTCTATACTGTATTATTTGCCTGGTATGAAGGCCTGAAGAGCTGCATATCGCGCCCTCTTGAACTTAATTACCACCTGATGAGTGCTTAATCGACATAACGTCGCTAAGGTAAACACGAACATCTTATTTGTCAATCTATTCTAAGCATGCCGACGTTGCAGGCAACAGAGGAGATATTTTCTGCTACTCAAGGTTGAGCACGTATCGACTTTTAAGAGTTCTGTACTGATTATAATGTGACCACCGCATCTGCTGCTTATATGCTATAAACATCTTCTCAGCCGATATTCAGCTCGGTAATCTCATGCCTAAAGCTCTTCCCTCCGCTAGCCTGTTGCGCAAGACATATTTGAGTTGAAGCAGGTACTCCACGCACGACACAGCCAAATATGTGGAGATCTTTTATGGTCAGCTATTGGGAGTTGTGCACAGTAATTGCATAGCCAAAACGCCAGTTCACGTTCTCTCTTATTAAATTGACAGCATACTTGGCGATTTCAACTAACATCTTAATATTATCATGTAGCACATGCTCCCGCTACTTCCTTGTTGGTTCCTTTTCTGTAAGTGATAGTACAAATATTTGTTATCTCAACCAATAATCCAAAAAGACTTTTAGTCGCGTTCAGTAACCATCAGAATGGCATCCCAGACGACACCCTCGCTCAGAGAGTGAGGGAAAGATTTGTTCTTGGACATGCGTTTCTTTTACGGAATATAAACTCTACTGCCGTTCCCCCGAGCAGTATTTGTCGCTATTATACATTCCACCGCAAGTTACACCATTTAGGAGAATTTTACGTGATAAGATAAAATTTTATCTCGGGCGCATCATTCATGACTGCACCAATCTCGTGAAATCGCATTTCCCATTCATTTTTAATCAGGGAGAAACCTTACATCTGAGAACGTTTTGAAAGTGTTTTTTCAAAGGTTCTCGTTCTTTTCATATTTTCAGAGAACCAAAGTCTGAGGTCTGATACATACATTCTGACGGATATTCCTTTCTTAAAAAGCATTCATTTTAATCAATTGCGGAAAATTTGTTTGAGTCCACGTTTATAAGACACAGTAAATTAGGGAATGAATGGTGTATACACTTATGTAATCACAATGACACTTCAAGTATATGCATGTCATCGAAACATTAACTTAAATTGAAAAGAGATTTTGCAGAGACTTGTTGTATAATGAACTGATTTTGACAGATTCTTTTGGATATATTTATATTCATTAGATATGTCACAATATGGAAAGCGATTAAAAAAAGATAAGTAAAGATTGTGTTGTCTAGGAAATGTTCCTCATCAAGTGATTAGATATGGGAATATTTTAACGAGGTGTCCATGTAATAGGGGTATTTCCTGAAAGGTAACTTTACATTTCGTCTAAATTATATGCTTACTAATGCAGAAGATGAGCTGCAATTGCACAAAATCTTTTTTACAACAGACAACCGTCTGATGTTCTTGAGAAAAAAGCTCAATTTTGTTTCATACGTTTTGCATCATATACTTTATCAAGCAGTGTGTAACTTAGTTCGACAAATATGCATGCATAACTTGCAGCTTTAGCACCTTATGACAAGCTTAATAATGGACATAATTTAAATATTTTAAAGTTTCATGTTTTATTTTACTGTGTATAAAAAGGCATCATAATGGCCCTATTGCATGTTTTATTGAAATTTGTATTACGATTTTGTTGCATCTATGAAATAATTATTTTTGCATTATTTGCGCAAGTTTAAGTCTTCCCAAAAGGTCAGGCTTGTGCTAAACATGAAGAGGGGGAAACCATTTCTCATCAGAAAATGACAACGCATGACCTTGATTTATTTGACGGTAAAAGCTTAAATATGGTTGAGATTTTGCGCTATACGAAATCTGATCTTTTATAGCTACAGAGAGTCATTGCTATGAAAACGCCTATCCGGTAATTCAAGTCGTGTATTGTCGCTACAGTATTTGAGAGCTCGTTCCAGACAAACCAACTCCATAGAGATTCTGTGATCTTTCATTTGGCTGACAAAAACCATATCAGTCATTATGTTTAACTGCATGTCAAGTCATCATTTCTACATAAAATACTTTCCGAAACAGGAATTTAACTTTAACGAACATTTCGAGCCATGTTTTATTTTGTTACATATATTGCTGTTAGAATCTGAAAGTAGATACCATAAATGTCAGACAGGGCCATGATGAAAACGCATACAGCATAGTAGAAATCCTTCAAATTTAGACGCAAATGATTCAAACCAATCACATTAACTTTATTATCAAGAGTTGCTGATTTCTCCATCCTTTGATCAACATGAATCATCCTGACGGAGACTACCACCAATCTGAAAACAAGTTACAATGTAATTACATTGTCTAGACGTCGTAAATACGCCGTATGCACACTTTGCCATCTTCGTAACTTATACATTCTATTCCAAATTTTCTCTTCTAATCTTTCATACTGGATAATATAAACATGCATGCTGACAACACGGAGACGTTTATTCAAATTTGCATAGATAAACAAACATATGCACAGTTTCACTAACTTTAGTGAATATTTAGTAACAATACTATTATAAATAATCTTCTGTTGAAATAATTGTAAAGAATGCTGCCAAATTTGCAAGAGAGCTGACATCATTGCCACATATTATACAAGTATGTGTACTTTATGAACAGTCTTCGAGGAAAACAAATTCGAAAGACACATAATGACCTAACTTTAGAGTACGTCTTCATTTAATTCGTTTAGTTAGTTAATTTGGTGCCCTGTTATAAAGAAGAACACATTTCCTCTGACCATCGACTCAGGCTTAACCTTCACCTTGAGACTAACTTTAGTGTATGAAGATAAATTAATGGTGGCGCCTGTGGATTAAATCTCAGTATATTCGGTCACATTGTTACTGTCACAAACCTACAAATAAAGTATATATGATTCTATTGATCTTGTGCGTTCGCCAAAAACACTCAAGAGAAAAGTCGAAACCTCGGGCGTTCCTATTGGGTGCCAAGATATTTATTCGCATTCCAGTAAACGTTTGAAGTGGCCTGTTGTCTGGGTGCGCCATCCGCCTGTCTACTTACGCAATGCATACTTTCCCATGAATAGCTGTTTACCTACGAACGTTATACATACTCGATACCTTTTATAATTGCAATGAATAACAATAAAATCGAAATTAAATGCTGTGAATGGCATACATGCACGCGAAAAAAGTATCGCATTATCAACTTAGAAGGACATTTGCATACCGGCCTAATTTCGTATTAGTTTCCATCAACGTAAATTTCGGGTTTCAATTAGCTTGCAGATTTAAGAGGGTTTAATACGCATCGAGTATATAATGGATCGTTTATATATTGTTTTGCTGACATTAGTTAAGAAGCAGGCGGAGTGATACAGAAAATTTGCAATATCATTACCTGTTCTCACGTCAACTGTCTAGAACATCTGTCAATGTTTTATTGTTTAATTGCCGCAATATCAGTTAAAATATCGTTTCTAACAACTTCAATATTCATTCGAAACCTATCCCAAAACTTCGTCACATGACTTTACAAAAACAAAGGTGGCGCGAAAAATAAGGCTTATACCTGAATCAGCAATAAATGTTCTTCTTTTGTCTCTTTTGGATTATTACAGCGGCAATAGTGTTGTAGGTCACAGGTTCGCCTGTCCTGCAATTGAGTGATGGTTCGAATTCAGTTGTATCCGTTGTATTTTTTTAACGTTATTTTTATTCATCACATTGTTCCTGTTATGCAATGTTGTTTGCTCATGAAATGCATTACTCATAAGGATGTGTGCTGTCTACTCTTAGATACAGCCTTATGTAGGTGTTGCTGGTGATTGAATACAATGCTTTCAATACACTTTATCAAGGAGTCGATTAAATGGCCTTTTTCATATCTTTTTTTTTGTTATAACCGCTTCATAGTTTTACCAACGAGTAGGCCACCACTAAATTTTATTTATATTTAATATTCACATACTTAGATAAATCCACTTTGTCCACCTCAGTCACTTTGTTCAAATAAACAAATCCTCATTTGTTAAGAAAAACCCCAAACAGGTGTATGGAAGCGTATCATCACATTATCTATGACGCACACACTGTTTATCACATCCTTGATTTTAAATAGCATAAAGGTTGTGTTTTTAACAATTATTTTATTATTACAGGTACATGAATATTATCCTCACTTTTGTATATTGATCATGTCCTAATGGAGACACGATGATAAATTCTAGATTTAGTTGTATTTGACGTACTGCTGATAGTTTAAATTGATATTTGTACTCTGGTCATTTATTTAAAATAATCTGAAGGATTTTTTTTTCTTTAACTGGCATGCAATGACTTTTAAGCAGCTTGCATATTCCTTTCTTGCCCACATTAATCAATGTACATGTTGCAATATAATGTGTCCGTACATTTTGTATATGTTAATTTTCAATAGGATAAAAAGAACCACACGTAGACCGGAACAAGACACACATTTTCGCCGAACTGAAACTGAGCCAAAAAGTAAAGTGTGCACAATACTCCTATTTTTTTTTAAAAAAACAAACATCTTTATAACAGACATCTTCAGTCACTGTATGATGTACAACACAGATTGTCCAATTATTGAAACTGCAGCAATATTGAATTAGTCCTTTTAAGAGATCTCTTTGATCTTGGTTTATTAATGGTTGCATGACAATAGTCTGGAAAGACAATATTAAAGAGTAAATTATGTACTCAATCAAAAATACCCAGCAGTTATATTATGAAACATATCCAAATGACAGCAATTGCTTGATAAATGAATTGTATAATCAAATTTCACAGAAGTACTCGACGTCTTGATTTGAAAATACTGACTTTATAATTGATTTTTCGAGATCTTTAAATGGATGTAATATAAAAAGTAAAGACTGGAGCAGAAAGTGCTCATATCGTACATAATGGCTCATTGATAGTGGGAAATTGTAAATGACGTTGTATAGCTGCTATTTAAATCATGATAACAAATTATTTCATCACTTTCTATGAAAAGTAAAACGACTGCACTGAATGATGGGTAATGGTATATACCAGTAAGTTCACCAGTTGATTTAAATTCGTATCTTTCGTTGAAATCCACAATATTAAAAGACACCAAGGAAACCATTCTTCCTGTTCTGAGGTATATAAACAAGTGTGCATTAACGAAACATCGTGTCCATTAGAATAATACTCATTTGAAACGAAATGGCAGGACCTCGAAAACGTCTGATTTATATATTGCTAGTATCAACGCCGACTCAACAAGTCGTGACACTTTTTTTAGCAATGTGTGCTTTGTAGAGTTTATTAAAAATCAGTTTTCAAATTTGCAAGAGAAACAAATGAAGAAAACTGGATCATACGTACTTCAGATTTGTGTTCTCTTTGCATTTCTTTACATTGAAAATGGTGTGACCTTTATTCATTCACGTCATTTTATGGAGGTTAGGAAAAAATCCGCTGTGTAACTTTATTTTGTCTTTAGTACAGTTCAGCCATTTATTATTGTGATTTTGCGAGATAATTTTCAAGCTGCATAATACTCGTGTCATTAACATCAGAAAATTATTATTGAAGTAAATATGCGTCTGTTACTGTCAACATCATCTCTCTCAGAAAACATTTCAAATAGGCTTTTCCAGAGCGCTTGGCAATGTCCATGAGTTTTGAAAGAGTTTTGGAATAACGCAATTATCTGAGAGTAATTATTACAGTAATGTTCCAGTGTACCAGGAAAAAATTCTGCCAATAGATAGTGAATTATTACTTTTTAGTGCAAAAATGTTTGACATTTTAGAAGACTTCATGAACTTACGCAAGGTCTCTTGTATTATTGGTACTGAAAGCAGGAATTTTGCTAGTTTATAAACATTAACTATTGCTTACATAAAATTTTATGAACTTGATGTGCATGTTCCTTCTGATAAAGTGAAACATTCTAAGCCACTTTATGTTTTCCCAGTTATATCCATAAATAATACACGCCAGCGTTCTTTAGAATATTCGTTCTTAGTGAGAAATGATAAATATGCGCTGTTATGATAGGGTCAAAGCATCGTTCTTGCATTCTGACATCCTGGTTAGATGTATCTGGCCATTACAGTACATAATATACTACTATTAATTACACATGCACCTGTCTTATATTGATCTATTAGAAGAATATAGCTGAAAGAAAAGAGCATCATTACAACTAATTTTAAGAACAATATTGATCTTTCCGTCTGCGTAATTAACTTTAGTCTTTTAAAAGTAGTATTCCGCCTCTTTGTAGACAATTTCAGTTCAATGTATAGCTAATGTGCCGCACATAATCCCTCTACATTCAACGCTTTGTCTTTAAGCATAAATATGCTATTATCTATTTTTTATTTTTATACATGTCGACTTCTTTAAGAAGGTCCTTTGGTACAATCAGCTTAACTGTGCAGCTCCAAATAACTTGATCATGACAGTATCACGTCGTTGATAAGAACTCACCTTAACATAGTTACATCGTAACGTTATGAACATTGTTAGAGATTGGGTGCAAAATAAAGTGATTGCAAATTCTATCTATCATCAAATAATGAAATATTAAATACTGGTATACTGTAGTAATAACCATAATAGGAGACAATTAAGAGAAAACGATAAAATTAACGGAAAAGAATAATATACACTGGCAATTTTAACAATTATGATCTGCCATAAATCCGCTTTCCGTTTAAACAAAACGTCCCGGCCCTTTTTATTGCATATTAAAAATATCGAATATAAGCCATTTTGCATTCCTGCCAACGTCCTGTTTTATGCCAAAATAACTGTATGGCATTACAACGACTAGATGACGTGTCATCACAACAGCAACATCAGCAATAAGATCAGGTTATTGTAAATTTTTATGAAGAATCAATGCGATTACCTCCGAGTGATTGCTTCAAGCATTTCATTGAAAAGTTGCAGGAATAAAAATAAAACTTGAAAGTGCAGACATTTCATCGGTTATTGAAAATAAGTCAATTGTTATTTTCAACATGTATCATTTTATAATAACCGTTGACTAGTTCGTCCACAAAAAATACCAATTTTAAGAAGCTCTGTGATTACCATCGAGTCTCTTCTCGACAGTGTTTTGTGCACCAAGATCAGGTAGCATGCATATTAATTCATTTTGTACCAAGATCAGGTAGCATGCAGATTGGAATATTTCGTAACTAGATCAGGTAACATAATGCTGGTTAGTAAATGATACTAAAAGGTCGGGTAGCATACGGATTAGCGTATTTTGCAAGAAGGTCGGGTTGCATACGGATTAG
>QKMX01337496.1:0-10889 GCA_003401595.1 Venustaconcha ellipsiformis | reverse complement strand
ATATCGCTACAATGTCTGCATTGTGACAGTTTATAGTGATACTTACAATTGAAATTAATAATATTAGTAAATGGTTATAATGATTTGGTCCAACAGTCCAACAGTGCAAGACATCGACACTGACAGCTACGATAGCGGATCTATCTCCCACCCAACCCCACATAGAAACTATCAGTGTCGGCATCTCACATTGTAGGACTGAGTTGTTATAATCTCAGTCTTTAAACTACCACCCTCCTTCCAATCCATATATCCATTTACTTATTGTTTTAAATTCATTTGTTACGAACCGCAGTGAAAGCGCTGTAGCCCTAATATTCTTCTTGGCAGATTTTGAGTTTCCCGGCTTTTTTTTTACCAAATCTAGCCAAAGAAAGAGCTAGTCATATTCAGAAAGGCTGCAAAGGGGTGTTATGAGATTTTGTCAAGTCAATTTATTCAGTATTCTAAATAATATATAAACCCATCGTTTTCATTTCGTTTTAAATAAGTGGTGTGTATGCCCTCCTGTTCGGCATTTACATTAGCTACTGTGTGCGTGATTCTATTTATGGAAGTTAGCATACAGTAGTTCTCTATACAGTTTACACAGATATAAACGCAGTTGGATCTGATCATATGAATGTGTTCTGCCCAACTGAAGTTTTCTCTTCATTTATCAACTGATGCAACTGCAATTATTGACAATTTTAACCAACTCTGCACCGTCGCCGCTAAGTACTCGCTCGTACTCAGTGACTATTCACTATACAGTTTTATATGTTATCCAACAATGACCTGCTCTGTTCTTCACGCTTGACTTTATATGTTTTTGTGATGCATTGCCAAATTAGTTTTATTATTTGCATTTATATTAATATGAACTAAGTAAATTTCATCGTAAAATAATGTCCGTTTGCGATTCTGTGAAGATTAAAATTGAATATGTTCGGTGTAAGTGTTGCGTTGTTTTTGCGATTCTGTGAAGATTAAAATTGAATATGTTCGGTGTAACTGTTGCGTTGTTCAACCTATCGATGTCGTACGCGAGTAGTTCTTGCATATAGTCAAACTCTCCTATTTCGGAGGTAAGTAATTCATGCATGGATTCAAAAATTATCTAATATGTAATTTGTGGTGACTGATTTTTAAAACCACCGGAACCTGAAGTTTGTTGCGAATCCGAGCCTCTAATAGTGTAGCAACGCAATAGCCAGTGTCTGACTGCCACGTGTGTACCGAAATAATTTATTTTTGTCCCCTTGAAACTCATTTGGTCCCGTTCGGACTCACTTGATTGAGAGTTCAGATAATGTTGAGACTAATAAGACCTAAATAATTGGAAGGAATAATCCATTAACCAAAACAGCAAGGTCAATAAGTCAAGTGTAGGTCCGTTAAATACTACCGTTAAAAAGTTCCCTTATCGTAAGTAAAAGACTAATCCGTAGGACGTTCGTAATTTAATGTTCATATACATACTGGACGCTTGCACGTACAAGAAAACGATTGACTTATCGCAAATCATTAACTACAATACTGTGAGAAAATATGAATTTTTTCCCTTAATATAATGATTCAATAATTTTCGGACACAAAGTAACATTTCTTATGTTTTATAATGATTATTTATTATTTCTAAGAAGGTTAAATACATCCATGAAGCGGCTTAACGTTTGCTCCTAGGTTCACAAATAAAATAAAACTGTTACACATGGGATCAGGCTTGGAAAGATTTTATGCAAAAACAATGCTTTAGAAATACAAATGAATATTACAATGTAAAAATCTATTCGATGTCTATACCAAATTGTACTATAACATTTTCCTGGTTAATACGTAGATCAAAGCTTTCAATTTGGTTGCTAGAAAAATTTTGTTTCAAAATCATCCGGATCTCTATTTTTGTAGCTCAAATTCCATTACACAAGATGCATTATATGAATGTGTATATAAAAAAGTATGATCTGCATTATTAAATAAAATTATGTCAACGTTAACATTTCGAGAATAAAGGTTTTGTCCGACGAAGAAGCCGATTATACTTTTGTGTTATGTGTAACGCTTTTCCTGATTGATGCATGCCTCCACAGATCACCTGATGTCCGTTTGATCTGACGCGACATGTGCATATTTTTAGGATCAACATTAAAAATCGCAACAAAAGTTTTAAGGAATCCGTCACCCTAATATATATTTTGTCAATAACTGGCATCAGAAAGGATATTTCTTCTAATCTACTTATTGATGTAACTGATCCCTTCTTTCTAAAAGGTATTAGTACTGACCATTGGAGCAGACGAGTTGAAATTTTCCCTTGTGGCATTATTACGTTTGAAGGAATATGAGCCACAAAGTAAAATCACTCCATATTTACAAACTTGCAAAATTTCAATCCATCCCATCAAGAGACAAATGTGGATCACTTCAGATAATTCACTAAAATTGCATAATTTTGAAATATTTCCTCGTTTGCAAGAAAACCCAGGATGTAACAAAGCCAAAGTAAATTAATCTCATTATATCTGATTTCCAACACAGTCGACCAAAGGTATTATGTACAGTTCAAGAGGGGATCGTGCGATATGTTTGTAATAGAAAATATTTTATTTCCACCAACTTTGTTATAAACAAGCTTATTTGGATTCGGCTGTAATTACTTTACTATATATAGTCCTAGTCATAGCAATTGGATCCTTATAGCTAGATAATCACGTCTAGGGATCAGCATCGAAAACTCCGAACAATGAACTGAAGCGTCTTGGCATGACAGATTTTCTGATGGTGACAAATTGACCTGTTATAGCAATCAAGATCGAATTACCATTATGATTGCATTTGTAATATACCTATCACTGCTGAGATATTTTGAATGTAACTAAAAATAATAAAAGAAATTGCTTTACATTTCAAACTTTCTGACATGAAATTATTCTAATTTAATATGCCCAATTACATTTGTATCAGTTGATATGTGCATAACTATTAGTTTTATAAATTAATTTTGGTAAACAACGTTTACTAATGTTCACTACAATCACGAAAAATTACACTAATTCTTCAGCGGATAGATTGTTTCTTTGTGGTTGAACTGTTTCTTGACCGGATATTGTGAGAGTGGGGACTTATATGAGAATTGCATATTTATTTTAAGTTATTTGCAGCCAGAGTGGACAAACTAATTAGAATTTGATTATGCAGACTTATTACAGATAATGTTTTTCATTTCCTTTTGCATGTCATAATTATTCATTCTTGTTAAGTTGTAACAAGAAAACCTCCAGGAAAATGTAATTTTAGCCTGGTTTTGAAAGCAAAGCATAATGATACGATTCAAAAGATGATATTATCATTGTTCTCTTCGTGGAAATGTCTTGTTTGAGTAGAAACTTGATAGGAATATAATAAAAGAATTCATTTTCTACATGGGAATTTAAAAATATATAAATTTCTGTAGCTAACGCTTAAGTCTATTTAATAAATTGGAATATATGTCTACAAAGGTTGGAAACGTTTTACACCTGCATCACAATACTTGCCTCGCTTACATGCATAGCAAGGGCGGTGAATATCTTCACGTAGCGCAAGAATGTGTTATTTCAGCATGCTGCAACTGGTAGATGTTTAGATTATGTAAATGTTGGTCAATATTTGTGTGTTAGAGTAATTTTAGGATTCCAAATGAACATAAACTTGATTATAGAAAATACAGAAATAATGAATGTGACTTGGCAGATTAGAAATTCCTGCAACTGTTCGAAAACCTCGTATTTGTTTTGAGTTTTACAAATTTATTTTTAATGTATGTATAAATTAATAGATTCTAACACGCAAAGAATTAAAACTGAATATTCAGCGTATTGTACAGTATAAGAATTTTATTTATAGATTTAATCAATGTCAGTTACTTGGTTTCGTTGCTTATTATGCACGTATAATTGTTTTACAATTTACACTTAGTAGAATTACTGTTAGTTTATGTATCCAACTTTCCAACCCTCCGATGACTGACTTGCATTAAGAAAGTTGTTAATACGTCAGATACACGTCCTTTCATTAATTATATGTCGAAAAAACATAACAATACCTTAATGTTATTACGGTCTTTCAACAGGTACAAATCAAACTGATTAGAACTTATACAGACTGACCATTACTTGAAGAAAAATCTCATTGTTTATTAACAGTTACATTATTATGTAAGAATACGATCTGGCCTCGAATGATCTTTAGAACTTTGTGAAAAGCCTTTTGAAAGGGGACTGGCTTGACTTTCAGACAGTAGAAGCGTTATTTTAAATTATCGTTTCAAAGTCAGAAGTGCAACGCACATCTTTACTTAGAAGAAAGCTGTGAAACTAACCACCTTAGCAAGGATTGTTGTATATTAAATATAGCTTGAAAGAGACAAGAAAGGCATCCAAAAGTATAAATCTATAATGAAATGTCCCTTGATCGTGTAAATAGTGCGAATGGATAGGAGAAAAAGCAAGGAAGTGACTTTGTCGTAATCTTATGTAAATCTGTTGATTGTAATCCGATAAAACTATCAACATGTGCACATGCAAGAGAACAATTATGTGTGGTGAAGACTGTGACCTAGATCTATAACCAAACACCCCCTTTTTAACACTACTCACATGCACCACTTTTATTGCAATAATGATTTGCATCAACGCTCGTGTGGTAAACAGTGTTCATACTGCATTACACACAACCTATGCATACAAGAAGATAAGTTCTAATCATGCCTATATTATTGATTGTGACAATGTTACTCTTTTCTATGCAACTGAAGACATAAGATTATTGATCGCTGCTACAGTGTCTATTTTTGTAGAAATGTTGGTATTTTCGACCGTGGATTCTCTGTAGCAAAGTTTGTTTGTTGTAGTGACTGTTTATATTTATATTAAAAAATTTCCGCGGTATATATTAAAAAGTATAGCATTATGATCAAATGTATGGATATATCCATTAATGGCAAATTTTACCAGACCAGAGAAGTGTACGTACTATTGCAAGAAAGATTAAATCGCTATTTTCCCTTAAGTACATCATACAGATTTGTCACAGTTGACTAAACGACGTATCTGGAAAATATTGATCAACTAGAGGTAGGAAATATGTTGGAATCACAACGAAGCAGATTTTGGACAATAATGCAATTTTTAAAAAGCGAAGTGTCATTGCATGATATTGAGAGAACAAAAATTAAATTGCTGGGTTTGATTAAACCACCTAGCACAGATAAGGACACGCATCAATACTACAATGAAGATTACATTAAAACAACAAGCAAAGATTGTAGAAGTAATGAAGATCCCCGATGGTATGCCAATTAAAGAAATGCCTTTAGTATTAATGAACAAAATCACCAATAACATGCTTTTTGTGAAAAATTTAAATATCTAGAAGATGAAGAGCATAAAGAATGTCACAATGTTATGAGTTTTGATATTGACGTGTAAAGACACAGAAACCATGAAGTATATATACTAGCGGTGCTTTGTGTTTTACATCCTTGGATGTCATTCATTCACGCGTTGGTATAATACTTTATAATGATCAGTGTATTGTGATTTGACCTATACTGAATTGAAGAAAATTGTATTTAAGCACTTTTCTATTTTATTTAAAGACAATCCTCAGTCAATGCAACCTGGTCAACCCGTTTTTTACAACGCGCTGCCAAGAGTTTGGAAAGTTTTATCGCAATTAAAAATATTTTGCAGTGAATAGCCGCACAATTCAATATTATCCAATACGAGTATTTGTAAAACCTGTCATATATGCATCTTTACTAGACATGGTTCCAATAATCCTTATCTACCCCTGTCTACACCTTGGCGGATCGAAAAGCAATATCGGTGCTTTGTCCTAGTGACATCTATTGGATTTCATGTTTTGCCTCCCTTAGTATGTAATTCCAACTAACTAACAGCCTGGTACATTGTACATCCGCTGAAAACGGTTGTGGTAATTGACCGCCGCATCCAATGAAATTCACACACCTAAGCACAGAACTATCAACTCAATATGCCAAAGTGCAGATAGAGCTATCAAAACCTTTGTAAGTTTAACGTCAGATGTATGATTGTGTACCAAAGGAAGCCATTACAGGTATGTTTGGGTGTATGGTATTGTATTTGTGCAAACACGGACCGGCACTGAAAAATAAAAGATATTATGTATCAGTCCATTCAAGTCTTGTGCTCCCATTGTAAAATGTGAACAACTTAATTTTGATTGGATGCGGTGGCTTACCGCCGCATCCAATGAAATTCACACACCTAAGCACAGAACTATCAACTCGATATGACAAAGTGCAGATAGAGCTATCAAAACCTTTGCTAGAGAAGATGGTCACATATGACGCGAGGAGTGCATACGCCTGAGAGACACCATCAGTCGAAAATATATATTAACTTTCTATGAAACAGCAAGTGATTGTTTCCATTTGAGTATTGGAAAACAATTACTGCAAATGTGTGTGCCTTGGAAAACGTGACCTATGCGACAGAAATTGCCAGTACGAATACTGTAAATCACAGCTGCATGCGATACGTGTTGGTCCATGTGCTCGACTATATCCTAAATGCTGAGTCAATTCACATAGCTATTTTTGCCGACAGTATGAAGCTGTTTGTGGGAACTACCGCCCACCCTAGCGAAGCTTCACCGAACATATTGTTATAGGATTACCCGTCAATGCTAATAAGGTCGAAGCAGTGTTTGCCGAATATATGGAAATATAGAATTTGGAAAACAGAAAAGGACACAGAAAGCAAGTTTGTTCAGATTGAACCAGAAATGATGATAAACTTAAAACCGGACACATGTACAAACCACACGCATCTTTACCCTCGCATGAAGTTCGACTTGTATCGGCGCAAATTTATTAACTGAAAAAAGGAATAAAGCAAACGCAATAAACTAAACCAGGAAAAGGCCTTGGTGAACTGTGACCCTAAATCCTTGCGGATTGGTTAGAAATATTTGTTTACTAACGATATTAAGGATAGCCTAAATATATTTTATATAGTTTCCCGTTCAACCATGCAGTCTGGATGCATGACTAGAAGGTACCAGTTGCAATATTGCTCAAGACATTGTCAGAATTACCATCAAAACTCAGATTAATCTGGCGTCTGATTATTTCAGGGGCATTTATCAATCTTCAGCATCGGCTACGCAAGTGTCCGCATGGTTATATATTGTTTGCACTTGCCAAAATTACGTCCCCGGATGATCTGGTTTTGATTACTCCCACGTCCGTGTATCTTCAATTACATAATAGCCAGTTGGCACATAATCGCTTTACCCTTGCTGGCTAAGACAGTGACACGTTAGACCAACGTGGGGAGATCATGACCATGTAACCGTTCATTAGATATCCAACTATTTAACTACAATGACGTGGAAGTTGATACCAGTGTGTGTTGTTAAGCCAATTTATGCCACAATGTTAAAGAACATGCATTGCTGATATTGTTAGTGTTTACTCGAGCTGCACCTGTTGCTAAGCAAGTTGCAATGCACTGTGAGTTGTTCATGTTATCAACTACAACGATTAGTGACACAGGCACTAACAAAACCTGTTACACTTCCATCGACTGTGATAATGCCAACTTCGATTTAGTAAAATTATCAATGAAACCGCCAAGTAACGTCTCTCCGATTCGATCATTGCAAATTTGGCTATGGGAAGGTTATGGACGGGACGGTCGCGAAAGGTATTACACGAAACGAATAAGGTATAAATGGAAACAATGGCTCGATGAAAAGATTCATTAAATCCCGCATAAATACTGACATACCTAAGTCAGTAGATAAAACTAACAGAGATGTTTAGTATTGTTCCCATTCGCTTAGGGACCTTAAGACATAAAAACAATAATTGCAAATGCAGGACAATTTTAGTATTTTCTACCATGTGAAGCTTTCTTGGCAATTAAGGGAAACTGATACAGCACGACTTCGCTGGTAATGATTATCCTGTCGCTACCACAGTTAGCAATGTCATTGTAGCGTTGTTCAACAGTGCACGTTATTCCACGCATGGAGAGGAAATTGAAGTAAATCTAAACATTGATATTATCACGACGATTATTCGACTCGCCATATACAGTGATGATTGCAGGATATCTGCTGGTACAACCATGAATTTTTATCACGGATACATCTGACAATGCAGATTTTCAACCGAATACATTTTAGGCGACCTAAACTGGGAATCAACCCTGCTAATAATGCAGCTACAGAATCCATAATCATAACTGATTGATCATTGATTCAACGGTTTATTTTTCCATCATCAAGCACACCATCGTGGAGGCCATTTAAAGAATTCGTATGCGATTCTTCTGAATCACATATTTGGCTTTTGCTTAGATGTCCGCAAAGTATTGTTTGTAGCCAAACACACAATCTCATTATCCGTTAAGGACTGCGCCAATGATGCAATTTGGCATAATGGAGCTGCCCTGATAGCAAAGTTGAGATGACAACATTTACATTATGAATGCATGTGCTAACCCCTTTTTTGACAACAGAAGGCCGTTTTTGTCGCTTATGAAATTTGTAACCGCGTCTACACTGTCGCTTGTCATATCAATTAAGTTGCGCACGAGTAAGCCATTTGGTGGGACAGTTTACATTGCAAATAAGTGCCAAACGTGTTCTTCCGCACCAAAAAGCACATTTTTGTGGCGTTATAAAATGCAAATGGAAGTGATAAACAGACCCGTAACAAAATGATATCTTACGACTTAGAATTGATTGAAGTTTCTTTGCAGTTAAACGGCTATCAAGATGCCAGAAAAAAATGTCTTCAGTTCATCGAAATCAAATCAACCGTGAATATCAAATATGTGGCCGTATCTGGACCGGCATTAAAACGTTGGCAAGGGTCTACACATTTCCCAGCACAACGTCATTAAATTGTACCGGATCGATGACTTTTTATTGAATACCTGGCGTTGTTCAGGCAACCAGTTGTCGGCACATACTTTCACCCAAGTGCGGGCTCTCGATGCGGTTACAAAGTGGTACGATTTGATATTTTGTAATAAGACTCTTTCATTCGCCGGAGCGAATGCGGTATTCGGATGTAGCCTCTGTTTCCCCGTCCGTTCACCACTTTGATTTATATTTGTGTTTAAAGTCAGTCAAACATATCCTAGTTGTCTGTATGTGGGATGATGCTGGAGCCAAAGACTTTGCCCATAGGCGTAAAACGGGAATCATTAATCTGGATTTATCAACAGGAGATAGGACTCATTGGGTGGCATACGTGGATACGCCCAATCATCTTTTGTATGTTGATTCGTATGGATTTGCACACCATTTGAAGTTGTTGATCATTTTACCCGACCCAGTAGACGACCGTTTTTTTAATTTAAATTTGCCGTTGAAACTGCGACAGATGGTCCCATATGCAGACATACTGTTGTTAAAACATTGTGTCCACTCAAGCGTTTACTAACCCCGCAAACGCGTATTTAAATACACTTAATAGTATGACATTAATGGAGGCTGAATCTCCTGACGTGGATCTGAGCAGATTTGCCACCAGAGGAAATTTGACTGAGTTACCAGCAGGATTTTTGGCGTTGTCCCGTACCAACTTGTGATTTCAGAAGGCCAAACTTGAAAACTTATAATATCTAATAGGGGCATTCAATGTGTTATTGTCAGACTGCGAGGTGTTGTCGCGCAAAACCTTGCTCTGATCAGCAAAGTCGGAGTAATCAAATACTTCGGTACGTTGATTGCGTTTATCAAAGACTATGTTGATTCTACTAATGAGGTGATGAAGCGTTTCATGGGTGAACGGTTCACAAATCTGCCGCTTCACAACCACCACGACGTCCACACATATACAACTTCTCGTGTCAAATAATTCAAGGAATATTAATCAAATAAGGACATGAATAATATGAAGTGGTAACCTTACTTAATGGTCTACTTGTTTTCAGTTCTTATACAAATGACTTTGACATACCTAAATGTCATCCCTTAAAAGTACGTGACGCAGGAAAATAATACTTTATTATAACAGGAAGTACATGTATGTTAGATCGAATGGGAATGTTGATAAATAATTATTAGCATCTTGGTCTTACATTTGTATCAGTAATATTACGTATCGAGGAAAAGGTTGCTGACAAATTTTACTGGAAAAAAATATCCACCTCATTAGTGACTAAATTATCAGAAGGGTACGTAACCATTTTGGTCTTTGTCTTTAAGATTAGATTTTCAGTACATATAAGTAATAAACCGGCTAAGCAGTGACGCTGACACTAACAGGAATTTCGTTACACTTGTCGACTAATACGTGATTCAAAAGTGTATTACCATGCCCTCGTATATACTCAAAACTAATCTTGCTAAGAGCCAAATAGACACAGACCTTTGAACCACCCTGATGTACGACTACAAACTGGAAAAATATCTTGATATCATTGCATTAACACAGGAAAATGCTCACCAACTAACTGCACCTCTAGGCCTGAATCAACTGAAGAGATTGCTTCTACGACATGAAAGTGAACTTCATCGCTGAATTTACTCCGATTACGTTTCCCGTCGAATATGAGTCACCAACATATAGGATTAATTATAGAGAATTTAAAATGTACACCAAACTGAAAGGAAAGTGCTATCCCTGGATTATAAAGAAGAAAGCTTTATAATACAAGGCAGAAAAAATATTTTAATATAAATAATAATATCAGACAGGTTAGAGAACTTTAATATGTACTAAAGAGAGATCCTAACCCAGGTCAGAGGGCATACGACATTCATCACCTGTTTGATGCATATTTGTAATTCTCTATAATTAATCTTCTATACTTTGATTGCTTTCATATGAATCAGAATGACGGTATATATATATATATATA
>QKMX01337109.1:0-16398 GCA_003401595.1 Venustaconcha ellipsiformis | reverse complement strand
GACATTGTAGTGATATGACTGAAAATTTTTTAAAAGCTACCGTAACAATCTAAATCACACACACACACACACACAAATCTTTCTTGGAACAAAAAAATGTATTTGCTCTTGTGTATTTATATGTCAAATTGCACAGACAGATTCTGATTTAAAGCTGTTTGTTGATGTGTATGTCAAGTACACTGAAACTTACAGATTTTAATCTTGGCAACTGCTGATTTCTGGCAACTTGGACATTTCTTATTTTTTTATTAACAAAGGGATGCTTATTACTAAAAACTACTACCCACATCATCCCAGTTTTTTTTACTGTTGCATGAGTTTTTCAATTGTACAATTTTTTTTAGAAAATAGTGTTGATAAGACAAGTCACACATTTTCTACTTGATTATATTCTGCCCTTAAATTGACACTTCTAATGCACTGTATTTCAGATTCTTTAAAATTATGACAATTTTAGCCTACCTGTAAGTAGAGGATAAATTTATGGTACTAACTGTATATAAGACATATCTAATTGTCATAAGCTTTCATTTTCCCAAAGAAATACAATAACGTAGAGCTTGTCTTAAAAACTTGATGAAAAGCAATTGCCTGAGCAATTTTATGTTTCAAAATAGGCAATTATTAGGTGATACCTTTTATAAATTGGAAGACAGATGCTAGACATCAAGTTTGAAGTGCTAGAATCTGTACACTAATGTTGAAGATAACTAACAAAATAAAAATAATTCACATTTCTCTCCTTCAACTGAAATCACTACAAATTGATTCCAAAGTCAGATACAACAGAAATCTTGAGGTCACAAATATGAAATATACATGCTAAAGAAAATGAAGAACCCGCCAAGTTTTGAAAATGCTCATGATAGATGGTGAGTATTGATGTTTCTGAAGTGAAGGCTGCCCATGTTTGATAGGTCATAAGTTAACAGTTGAATAACATCACATGGATGCCTGGTAGAACACGAGGTATGACACAAAAATTTTAATTTGATTTGCACACCTCCCACACACACAATTGTCGTGTTGCATGAAACAAGATTCTCAATAATCAGTCAGTCAGTCAATAATCTTAGTACCTAAATAGTACACAAGGATATATGTCTGTAACCTGTATGAACAGTAAGCTGTCATGCCTAATAATCAATGAAAACTCACCTCAGAGCATATTATACAGTTGATCACCATTGAGGTGATTAAAGGGTAAGTAGGTCAGAGATAGACAGCCACTGACATAGATTACCAAATAGGGTGACAATAGCTAAGGTGATGTTGTATTAGGAATCCTTTGTGGGGTAGACCCATTAGGCTAATTTGCAGAGGTACACAAATTAGAACAACCAAGTTTCTTCAAAGTCTGGGTTAATCACAGAGATGAGTGTTAATGAAATAAAAGTTATTACTCATTGCCTTGAATTACAATGTTTAAGTCATATTTACTAAAGTTTATTGGCTAGTTCATGATCAGGGTTAACATTTTGAAGTCAGGTTTACTCATATATGTTCTGTACTTGGAATAGTGGAAAAGTGTGATTAAGTTTTAAAGGCAAAATGTCAAAGCATTGCTCTGAATCAGGGAAGCATGAGCTATTGGTGAGGCAAACAAGTGCAGCAAAACTGAATTTTAAAATTCCAGTTTGATGATGCTTTATTTGCTGAAGTAGAAGCAACAGGTAGCATTGTATACTTTGCACATACTGCAAACACCATTTTAATAGCATTAATTACTTATCCTGTTGCTATTGCTTAGTTAAATATCCCAGTTCTGCACATCTTTCTGGATCAACTTCATACTGATTTTTGTAAAAGTGCAGTCTGCAAAGTCTATGAGTTACCGGCTCAAAGTCCTCATTGTAACAGTAATGAATACAAGCCTTTTGTCAGATTTTTGTCTTTCAGACATCAGAAAAAAAGTGCCAGTCAAATTCTTGTTGGATCCAAATGCTGCACAGTGGGGCATTTTGAAAATTCTTGGGAAAAAAAAACTCAAATACAAGCACTAATAAGCTGCCTACTCNCAAGCACAATGAATCAACAGGATGCTGGGCAATGGCTGATAGTTGTAAAAGATCCTACGACATCACGTCAATTCAGCCTCATTTCTACTTGACAAATATGCATATCAGAATGCTTGCGCATTTAATTCCCGATAATGTAATTTAAATTGTTTTCGGTGTAACTGGTTCACCCCGACTATTATTTAATTTATCTTGGGCAACAAATGAGTAATATAACCTCAACTTTAATTGTATGTTCCCTATTCCTTTAATGCTGGATTGTAATTGATTTTCAGACACCCACTCCAGGAGGTATGCTGTAGTCCCTTTGTGCCTAATGACACAGTCAGTAATAACAACTATGGGAAGATCAAAGTTCTTACAGGGCCAAATGCGTGTGGCAAAAGTGTCTATCTGAAACAAGTATGTTGCATTTAATGTATTAGTGCTTTAGCTAGAAATTCTTTGTAGAGTCTAAAAGATAGAATCATTTACCTCCACAAGCGTTTATTCTGTGATAAAACAATTCTTGTAGTAACTTCAGCTATTCCTTGTGTGACCAAGGCATGATGATTGGGCTGGTGGAGTTACAAGAATGCTGTAACACTGAGATGTCACAGTTTATACCTTTTAGACTACTTGTAAGAAAGAGGTAGTCATTTAATATTACATCCAAGGTATTAATATTTATGAATCTTTAAATCTCTTTATCTTAAAACGATTCTTAGTTTCAAGACTGTATTGAAATTTATTCCAATACAAGGGATTCAAGTGCAACTATTTGACATATAAATCATGCGTGATTGTTATAGCTTTTGTCATTAAATGTCAGTTCTCTGTCAATTCCATTTAGTTTGATGATGTAATAATGTAGAATTGTATTAAACAAGGGATTTTTTTTAATACTGTTTTGCCTTTATTGGAGTGGTGGGCCATGCTTGAGTTAACATTCAAGTTATTTGAGCAGGCCCATAACTCCAAAAAAGGCAAACATCGAGTTGATCCCATTGTTGATGTATGTTTTACATCCCACCTTACCAATAGCTGTTGGTGAAGATAGCGATAATATAGCAATACCAGCTACAATTAATCACAATTAAGTGATAGTAATGCAACAAAAGACTGAATATTGATTAATCAGCTGTAAACCATTTGTGATTCATTAATTTGTTATGTATGTAGAAACATAGAAAAGATCTGAAAGGTATGAGTTAACCAGTTTCCAGGTTTCCTGTTTCATAGAATATTTGTTGATTATTTTTATTGTAAGCATACCTGATTTAATATCTTATAGGTTGCACTCATCGTATATATGGCTCACATTGGATGTTTTGTCCCAGCTGAGAGTGCCAGGATTGGACCCATTGACCGGATATTCACAAGGATCCACTCTCTTGAAAGTGTGTCTGTTGGTCTTTCAACATTTATGATAGATATCAATCAGGTACCAGAAGAACTACATTAAATGTTTATGCACAACCTCAAATGAAGAGCAAGCATATAGTGTTAGCCTTTTCCATCATATCTGTCTTTTCAGTTAAGTTTTACAATTGCTCTGTGATAGATCATTATTTTTTTATCAACAAATTTCTATTTGTATTTAGTGTCAGTTGCATATACCTGCTTATAGTTAGTTATCTTAGTGGTCAGGGCGGTCTTAAGTGGCTCTTATTATGGAGGACACAAAAAAACAGTATCATGTAATATCATCATTTGCAACCCCTGGGTATGGAACATTAGGGAGTACAGAATGATATGAACTCATTAAACCTGGACATCAGGCTATCAGCTATTAACAATGGCCAATTCCTTTAAAGGTTACAGCTGATCTCCTTTGAAATTTGCTGGGTTAATGGCAGTTTCAAATTCAGGTAAATGGCATGTTAGAATACTGGCTAATGTAAGGAACTGTTGCTGCTTAAAGGTAACAATAACCACAAGTACACAGAGTTATGCCAACCCATTGTACTATTTGATCATGCCATATGCAATTGTATAATACAATTTTTAGCTCAGAAATGGATAATTTTTCTCCATTTTGTGTGCTTACCTTGTACTGATGTTGCAGAGGGTAAGGCTAGCTGTCAGTGTTCATCCAATCACGCATCTTATTGCTCATCAGTACAGCATCCACCATTGGTTTTTGGTAAGGATGACATCTCCAGTATTCAGTATTGCATCATCATTTGACTTGGTCAACATGCATTGAGATTAAAGATAAAAGAGGCTAAAAGTGACAGCCACTTTGCTAACTGTTGACATGGTACATTGGGGTCTAGTGTTAAGATCAACAAGGCTAAAAGTGACAGCCACTTTGCTAACTGTTGACAAGGTAGACAGGGTTCTAATGTTAACTTTTGTTGCTCTGGATTAAATGTATTTAGATATTAAAAAGCAATTTACTATGGAATATAAAATATCTTTGGGGGATCTGGTTACAAAAAGAGTGAAAATTCAAGGCCACATTGCTCCATTTCTTGATGTTTTATTGAGCATGAAAATGCCTTTTGCATAATATAACCTGCATAGGTATCAAACTTTTTGAAATAAATTGAACAGTGTACTTGGAGCTTTGTTAGGTGTTACTGATGAAGGAGATCAAGGTCACAGGTAAATCAAATTATTTCTAGAGTAGAAAATAATCATGTCTCTGCAATTAGCATAGTTATTTAACTAGAACATTTCTTTTTCTTTTTCCAACAACCCCAACATGAAGTTAAAGAAATATTTAGCATAAACAGAAGATTTCATGAAAATTGGATAGATAATGTTGAGGTATTGAAGTTTTAAAATGTATATGATGTATGGTGACAAGCATGTAGACAACAGACCATAAATGTGAATGCCTGGCAGATTTTTAGTACCCTTTATTACATAATGCCACACACTAACCCTGGTATTGATCAGCAGTCGATCATGATTATAAGGCATATGTTTGGGTTTTGATATTTTACAACATATTCATTTTTTTTAGCTTTAGAGGTAAATAATTGAAAATTTATGAAATGGCTATATGATTTTCTATTTGCATCAAGAAATTGTTTTAAGATTTTGCAATTAAATTTAACCAAGAAGTGAAATATCCCTTGCATTAGGGTGGTCAACCAGATATCAAGGTCATAGGAGTCTTAATTAGTAGTGTTACAGGGTTGCAAGAAAAATAAATCTATAAAATTTATTTGTCTAGGAGAGTTTGAAATCCATTCTATGATTGTGGTGTGCTGTCTGCTTTTCTTTTACTAAGAACAGATTGTGTTTAAATAAATGTGGCACTTTTAATATTTAGGTCTAATGACATTTGGGCTTTTGGAAAGCCGATTTAGCTATGTAAAGGGGCATAACTCAAAGTCTGATCCTAAGATGAAATGATTAGACTCAAGAGTAATTACCTCTCTTCATATTATTTGACTTGTTCTCTGTAGTGCTTAATACAGAACCATACTTAATGAAAAAAATCATAAATGTAGTTTAAATATATTCTGTCCAAATATTTTACGATTTTTTGTAAAATAATTTTCATTTAATGAATACAAATATGATTTGATTACTTGCATTTAGAGGCATATTAGTATTTGCTTTTGATCATAAGAACAGAATCATGTTTCTTGCAATATATGTTCTTTTTGTTTAATGCTGTTTTTTTAATCATATTAACTAAAGCCTCCAAGCCATCAGTGTTTTCAGTACTTAGATTCTGTTTTAGTTAGAAAAACTACCTGACCTTTATTTATTGGCTGCTTCTCAGATACTCAGAACAGAACAGTTTCTGTAAATATCCCAAAATGCAGGGATCATATAATGGTTGACTGTCATATGAGTGAAGATTTATGAGTATGGGGGTTCCAGGTTTTTCCCTTATGTTTCTGCTTGAAGTAGCATATGATCGTTGTTCTTAAAAAATGAGTATATAGTTTTCAGCTCACAAATTTACTAGTTTTAAAATATAGTTATTTTAATTCCCTTTAAAGCATTTTAAAGTTAAAACTTATTCCAGAAACTTGTTTACATTTGCAGCCATTGAATTTATTTATACATTGTATTATTAGTAAGCATGGTTACATTCCTTCAGACTTTGGATGACCCAGTGCAATTTTAAGAGCACTCAGTCACAAGAATTTTTATGTTGATTCGTCTTTTGATTCAAGAGGAGAAGAATCAATACAAAATGATACTTGCCCTATGCAAGTTACTTTAAAAGTTAAGTAGTCATCATAAATTATTAGTCAATAGTCTTGAGATCTTGACTGTGGTAGCTGTAGCAGGCACATGCAGTTGTCATGAAAACATATGACAACCCCCTTTCATCTTCTACAAATTAATGAACACAAGGTGACTCACATGGCTTAAAAACTGACCCTTCACCCTTTGCCAGTTCATGCAGTTATCCTGTCAGCATGTTCAGCACTGATAACATATGTCAAGGTAAGGAAGACATTCCAGATCTGTTTACCATGTTTGATTTACTTTACTGTCATTAATAACCACATTTACATGCAGTTTCTCTGTTGTATCATATTTTGTCTACTTGAATTGAATTTGAGGGCACACTTCTAGCATCGTGCAGTGAAATATATTACATTATAATAGAATGGTTGTGTGTAATCTCTGCTCCCACACTCAGACATGTTTTTGATAAGATTTTTACAAGTAATTTGCATTATTTCTTTAGTTTTGAAGATAATACTTTAATGCCTTCCAGATTTAGGAGAATGCTTGCAAGGTAATTAGATATTTCTGTAGCATTCATGCAGTGAAAAACAAACGGGCATGGTGACCAGGTTGAGTCCTGTACCTAATCAAATGGTGCAGCCTGAAATGGCTTAAAAGGTTGAATAAAAAGCACTGACACCAAAGCAGTAGTCTTGTTTTGAAGTATTTTGTTATCTTGTCAAGGCTGAGACTGGCATATGAACATATAATAAATCTCTGTAACCTACATGATATAAATACAACCTGTATGTTAACGCATAAAACAAGACCACTCTACCACTGACAGTCCTTCTAAAGATGAAATGAGAATCAAATTGATCAGTGTATTGATAATGTTTTGTATTGTAGGCTGTGTATTGTGAATTATATTGATATATGGCAGAGGTGTATCATTTAATCCCAAGTTGAGACTTTAAAAACATCTTGTCCTGTTTTTCATTTAATCAAAGATTGTTCAGGATTTAGAGTCTTGCCTATTTAATGTTAAAACCAGTTGTTTTTAATTTGTTTATTATGACGGTTTAAAATTTGTTGACAAAAGTATCCATCACTTGTTGGCTGATTTGTTTAACCATTCAGAGGAGATTGTTTTTATTCCACTCTCATGTCTCAATAAATAAAGGTAGTTTTTTTCTGCAAAATCTGTTATCATGACTGTTTATGGAAGTCGGAAAAAAGTGAGAAGGCCATATTGTACAAGACAAGTCCAAGCTGAATACCGTATTTCAAACTGGCTGAAGAGAATCAACCTTAAAATTGGCCATGTGAAATGTCACTCAGACCATACATGTACTTGTTATATGTGTTCACACTGGTCTAAAGAGACATGGATGGCAACACAGATGATCTTGGCTATTGATAGCCAAAAAATGCTACCATAAGAAGGCAGTTACCATCAGAATTTCCACCAGTGGTGCTTCAGTTGTCAACTTTCTCATGTCAGATTCAATAAAGACAGAAAGGTTGCCTATTGCAAAGAGAAGCCCATTGTCTTTGTTGTCTTTGGACCTGCCTTGCGGCCTTAACTCCATCCTCACCCACAAGTATAATAGCCAGATCATGCTACCACTAAGCACACTGGTGGACCAGTACTGGCATGTTGTAGCGGTCTGCATAGACTAGTCCTGGCTTCCCCACATATATATCCCAGTAGTGAACATCAGGTGATCAGCCTCTCAATAGCTGGTACTGGACCTTGACATTAGACTTGAGCTTGCCTAAGACCTCATCTACTTTATTTTTTTCTCAGCCTCTACCTACACATGGTCATGCCACTTACAGCCATGAGTCTGCTGCAGATGTCAGGCACAACTGGCATCAAATTCAGTGAATAGGTCTCTAATATTCATTCCTGGCAGAAATATTAACAATTCCATATTTTACAGAATGTAAATGTTTAATGAAAATTCTGCATTTAAAATTACATTGACAAATTTCCAGAAACTAATAATATAAGCTGGAGTTTTCTACATAGACATATGTAGGGACAGAGTGCTTCTCCATCAGCATGATACAAAAATACATTAAATAAAGTTTCTCAGTGTGAAAAAAAAGCAGTATGTACATAAAAGATCCAGTTGATTAGACTGGAATTAGGTGAGAACTCGGGTAACAGAAATGAAAAGGAAAGATAGATGCAGATAATACATGTGATAACTAATGCTTATGGTCATTGTTTTGTCCAGAAAATGTTCCAAGAAATCATTAGCTCTGGAATTTGAAGGATGGATTATTCACTATTTATTTATATGGAACCTTTATTGTTTCTGACTTTGTAATGTTATCTGTAGGCTTATAAGGAAATGCAGTATGATTGTATGGGTTCTGCTGCTCTTCCTGAATGAGACATACTGCAAAATTGACTCTTGGATTCCTGATATGTATACATAGATGTCTGTATTAGACCAATGAGGTCCATCTGACTCTATCACAACCCAGTAGTGTTCATTGTCCTTACTACATTCCTTGAATCTCAGTTGGTGACTGTCTTATTGTCACCCAACACCTCTGACTTTAGAGATTTACTCTTGAAATTCCCATCTCTTCTGCTCAGATGATATCCAGATAAATCTTGACCTTTCTTGCAACCATTAAAGAAGTTGTCCCATTTGTGCCTCTGGAGTTCTGTCTGCTGCCTGCTGCTCTTGCAGTCTTGTTGAGTTGCTGATTCCTAGCACTGCTTCTGACATTAGTTGACCTTCTTTTCAAAAATCCCATTTAACTTCAATCTGGCCTTCTACCAGACTCACACACCACTGTTGCAGCCATGATGCTGCCATTAACAATTCATGGATTAACAATCCATGTCCATTAATAATAGAAATTCAATACAACAAAAGTTGCACAGATAAAATGGACAAGTTGCTTTTCTTACCTTAACTTGAAACAGTTGCAACAACCAGTTGTTAAATATCCTGATTTCTAATTGAATGTTTAATGAAAAATGAACAAATTCCATAAGACAGTCTTTCCAATCACACCCATGTTCATCTTGCCTATTTTTCCGACACTCCTAGTTATATATAAATATATACTGTAGCTATGGATTGTCCAGAAATATTCACTTGCTTGATATATCCCATAATATTTCTAGGCTTAGAATTAAATTGGTACGCTATCTTGACTTTTCTGTTTCACTGTTTTTCTTGAGGCAGGGAAACTGTCTAACTTAAGAATAAACTGGTCATGCTACCAAATTGCAATAGACTAAAGATATGAAAAAAAATTTTCATATAACATATTGAGATGAGTTCCACCTCTGTATTATGAATATTTGAAATTTTTGTAATTCATATGCTACCCAAATACATGATGCGGTCTTGTAAGGGCAATCCAGTTTTGCTAAGAGGCAGATATGAAAGGCAGATAACAGTTATTTTCTCCAGTATCATGTTTCGACCATGATTCTCATAGGTAGTGTCTTCATTGACAAATCCCTATTCAAGTCTGCATCATCTCAAGCCCAAGTCGGAATATCCTGCAGATTTACTATCCAGAGTAAAATGATTCTATTCACCACAGGGTTGTCATTCAAATCAGCACCTAATGGGGTCAACCTATTGTGGACCTCATTATGTTAAGATGGAATATCAGAAACCACAACTTCATTTCACCAGTTCCAGATCCAAAAGGATGGGCAGATGACATACTTTTACTGAATTGAAATTCCAATGCATCTAGGAACAGGGATTTTCCAGAAAATCATGCCTTCCCCTTGGCTGCTGAAACAACTGTTTATTGAAGTTTTCCATCTCTACCCAGAAATGCTAAATCTGCACACCTGCCTCACATGAAACAAACTCTCTGCAAGAAACATTGTGAAGAACAAGTGGTGGACATACGTTCACTGACTTTTTTTTTTCATATAAGACCTGCAGCAGTGGCTATAAAAGTCACTATAGCCACAAAAGGCAGAATTTGTGAAATTCATCGCCTTATCAATTGATTTAGGCAATCTGCAATTCCACCACTCATTTCTTTCATGACAATCCCAAGGCTCTTTGCTAAGAACATGTTGCCACACTTGTTTACAAATAGCAACAAGTTCATAACAGATATAGACTACAAAAGATCTTAATTTTGCCATAACAGCATTGAATTCAGTCATTTTTTTTGCTCACTCCAGACGCAGAAATAGTAGTGTTAATCCATTAATGAATTTCTCATATGTAGTGACAAAATAAGAAATATATGAAATTGCGAGCTTTTTTTTAGCAAAATAGGTTCACATATGAAAAATAAATTGTTTTATGTAATTAATGTGATAGGGTTAACTTAACATTCAACACTAACTTGTGTGGGTGTCTTGGGTCACCTCATTTGGGCTTGTCAGCTGACTGGTGGGATAATGTAAGTTCTACTGAAATATATTTTCCACACATAAGCAAAGCCTTATACTCATGTTAGATTTAATTTTATCCCATGAGTCAGTTGTCCCAGAATTTAATTTGGTTCAATTTCAGATGGCTGTAGCCCTTCAAAATGCAACAGAAAGATCACTGGTTGTAGTGGATGAGTTTGGAAAAGGGACAGATATGGTAACCACTAACAACCATCATTATTTTGTATTTAAGTTGACAAAATCTTTAGATTTTCCCAACATTTTTGTTTAAAGAAGATGTGGTACTGTGTTGTACCATTCATTTGTGAATCACTGTGTGTGTGTGTGTGTGTGTGTGCATTTAGGGAAGATAGTGCATCAGGCACTTCTCTACCAATAAAAGTCAGTATTTTGTATTTAAGTTGACACAATTTTTAGATTTTCCCAACATTTTTGTTTAAAGAAGATCTGGTACTGTGTTGTACCATTCATTTGTATATCACTGTGTGTGTGTGTGTGTGCATTTGAGGAAGATCGTGCATCAGGCACTTCTCCACCAATGTAAGTCAGTATGATCTGCATGTAGACTCATGATCTTGCTTAAGTTTTTATAAAAGGAGCTGCTAAGGCACTCAGTCATTGAACCATTTCTATTTCCTAAGATGCAATTTGATAAACTCGATAAGGTTTAAGCTTACACTGTGATACACTTCAGACTTCCAAAAACTGTATTAAAATAAAAGATGACAAAATTAATTAAAGCATCTTTAACACTGTCAACAGTGCTTCATATTTTATTGTATTTGATTATCCCACTCTCCTTCTTTGGTCTGATCGAATGGGTCGGTTCGGGTGGTGACATTACCATGCAGGCAAGCATGAATTTGTGCTTGCATTATATAGAACAACATTTCTTCATCAATAAAGCATGATGCTTGAAATTTTGAGGGAGGTCTTTATTGATGTGAATAGTAGTTTGGAAAGCGTCATCCAATACAACGGGTTAAATTGGGAATTTTTTTTAAAAAAAATCATGAAGACTAGACTTAGCTGTGACATGTTGATATATCTTTTCAGGTTGATGGCCTTGCTCTTCTTAGTTCCAGTTTGACCTACTGGCTAGGCATGGATAGTTGCCCACATGTGTTTGTTTCTACTCACTTCCACAGTCTTATCCACCAACATCTACTTCCGTCATCTCCCTTCTTAAAATATATGGTTTGTGGCAGTAGAGGATGAAATGAGTTTTGACAGCATATAAATTTTTATGAAAGTTGTAAATTAATCAGAGCTGCCAGCTCCCGTCAGTGTGAAATGGAAATGCTTACAAAACTAGAATCTGAAGATAAAAAATGGAAACATTTTGAATGTTTTTGTCAAATAATTTTTTTGAAGCATTAAATTTACCTGATTTGATTTGGTTTTAGTGTGCCAAGTGCTTCCAGCGATCATGTTTCCAACCATGTGATAAACTGCACTACATTGAAATCATATTGGCTTTGCATATTTCATTTAGAATGAATGTCAATAGCACAAGAGTTTTAATCCAAGTAAATTCATCATTGACCACTTTTGGTTTTAAATCTTTCTTGACATACTCGGGTAACTCAGGCTGCATGATTTCTGAGACAAACACTTTCAAAAAGTTTCTGGGTATAAGAATTACAATCAAACATTGCATGTGATTCTGTAATTAAGATATACTGATGATCAAGTTGATAAAAATTAAATCTGACTTGAAAATTGTAAACTGATAGCAGTAATGGTAATGGCTTAATTTAAGTTTTAAAGTAACACTGATTCGCTTTAAAGCAGGATGGTTGGCATCTCTGAGTAATGCCAATGTTTCAGGCTTTTGCAATATGTAACTTGAATTTAATCAGCCTGTCTAAAAAGTTTCACATAAAAGTAGTAAATATTCAAAATTTTTGTTAACTGTGAATGATAGTGCATCTTTGTTAAATTTTCTCGAATGGGGCAGATGTAGATTAATGACTTGGATTGCTGGGTTCTTTGATATGCAAAGATGTAGATTGTTATGTAAACAAATACGAAGATCAGTAATATTATTTTAATAATTTTGGGTAGCTATAAAGACCTCAAATGACATGGTTTGGGTAGTTTCCTGTTTATGCTCTGTTTTCTGATGTAACATTGACTAAACAAGTACTCTACTGAAATACTTTGGAGCAATAATTGTATATGTACATTATTTATGAAGTTTGTAAACCAAATCAATTTTCATAAACATGTTATTCTTATATCCCACTACGAATGTGTTCAAGACCGGCACATAGTGTATTCTTATCCATTTTGTTATCCAGTCATTTTTGAGTTAAGGTCAGTTTTAGACATTTTTGTTGKGTAAATATTTTTCCATTAGTTTTCTGGATGCCTGTAATATATGTTGTTTTACATTTGATAGACCCTCGAATCTTTACACAATGGGGAAGAGTTGGTCTTTCTGTATCAACTAGTGGAGGGACACACCAGCTCAAGTTATGCCAGTCATATTGCAGCCCAAGCAGGACTTCCAAAAGAGATAGTACAGAGGGGATCTGTGGTATGGTGTACATTGTCTTTGCTACACAGCGAAACTTGCCATTATAATAGCTATCTGGGAGACACAAGTCCATAAAAGATAGTTTAAAGAATTCCCATTGTAAATCCCTGAATATTTGTCCTCTGAAAAAAGTTATGTCATGTGGACAGAGGATACTTGTTTTTGTCTCAAGAATCAATTAAACCCTAAAGAAGACATTACCCTTTGTCAGATTTAGAAATGTGCAGTTTGACTTGGATGATATCATTTAGAACATGCTTCCTTTTTAACCTTGGTACTCAGTTTACTAATTTTATTAACAATAACAGTTGTGTTCAGGGGCTATTTTCTATCAGTGTATGCTTGTAAAATGAATATGATTACAGAGGGTTCCTAGGAAGATCATTATATTGGGACACTGGCTGCAGGGGACAGATTTGTCATGTCTATTGACTTTTATCTCTTTACAGCTTATGTTATTCAAATGGAAGATCACTTTCCACTTGATACTTTCAATGACATTTTCAGCTTGCAGAGTGGAGTTTTAAAATTCCTTTATATCTGTGGAATATTATCTATTTTCATTTACCAGATATAGTTTCTGTTGCTGATAATGATAGAGTCAAACCATTTGGTATTATTAAAACTAGTAACAGAGTGTAGAGACATTTGCCTTTCAGGTCCTTTTATGTCAGTTTACAAGGCAGGCAACTCATTTGGGTAATACTTGAAACAAAAGTTGAAAATGCTTTTAAAAGGAAATCATCACAATAATTCCTTACTTAATGTGTAAAATCATAAATTCTCTAGTGACAGGTCAAGAAAGCAAAATGTTTAAAAGATTTATTGAAAAAGTCTGTTTTTGATATTGTGTAAATTTGTCTTAATTCAGTCATCAAAAGCATTGATGCTTTACATACCTTATATGTCTTGTCTGCAGGTCAAGATATGGGTATCACTTTTCCTGGAGTAGAAGTAATAATGACATATTCAGCGTAAATTGTTAAATTTTTGTGTTGCAATTTTGGGTTGTCAGACATCAGTGGTGGTATGGCCTCAAGCAAGAAATAATGTCACATCAAACTCTGTTCTGGTTAATAACTTTCTTGTTGATTTATTTTATGATCAATATTAGTAATTAATAAGTACCTAGCAGTTAAAACATTTTTAAAAAATGACATGACAAACTGGTAAATTATTTGTAAATTGTTCTAAAATAAAGCTATGCATTATCAAATTAAACACAGGTTCCATTCAGAGAATTTAAGATGGTACTTCATACTTTATGTCATACTTGTGATATTATCAAGTATTTTAGAGCAAAGATAAATGTTTTCTCATAGTATTCAAGCTTGAATGAAAACAAAAAAACCCAGTGCCTTGCATATTTAATGAAACTTTCTAAGTGAAATAAAACATATTCAGGTTTGTGTCTGGGTATTTCTTTTCATTCATGTATTTTCATAGACAAAATCGTGCCAAATCATTTTTGCAGGAAAATTGCTAGTGTATTATTTTTATTCTTAAAATTTTATGGAGTCAAAACAGATATAGAGAAGTATTATCACTGTAGCTGCAAAGAAATATCGTTGATGCTCATTACATTATGCTAACTGTCTTTATATCATTTTTATCTTTCCTTTGCATGGTGAGACATATTTATTACTTTTCACATATATTTTTCAGTCTCTTTAGCACATGTTTAAATTTTGTGATAAAGTTTCTGAAAGTCCTATAGATTTTGTATGCTGTATACATACAAGTCAGATCCAATTGTAAATTGCATAGACCAAGATCTGCCATCAATAGTTTACTAGTACATTTGGGTTTATACAGTTTATTAAGACTTATCAGTCGAGCAAACAACATAGACCTTGATATGCTTATCCATTATGTAATGCAAATCAAGATTGATGTTTTTTGCAGTTGGACAAGACATATAAGTTAGTTATATGGTAAGCGGCTGTATTCAGCTGAAACTTGGGACAGTAATGAACTGATTACCTAAAGTTTGTAACTGATATACTAGGATTTGTGCTTTGGTTGCTTTCCTACTTGATACGACTTGGATTTGTCTCTTGCATGTTTATTGTTGTTCATTTGTTTGACACCAGGCGGATTTGTCTCTTGCCTGTTTATTGCTGTTCACATGTTTGACACTTGTTGGATTTGTCTTTTGCCTGTTTACTGCTGTTCACCTGCTTGACACCACTTGGATTTGTCTCTTGCCTGTTTATTGCTGTTCACATGTTTGACACTTGTTGGATTTGGCTTTTGCCTGTTTACTGCTGTTAACCTGCTTGACACCACTTGGATTTGTCTCTTGCCTGTTTGTTGCTGTTCATCTGCATGACACCAGTTGGATTTGTCTCTTGCCTGTTTATTGATGTTCAACTGCTTTACACCAATTGGATTTGTGTCTTGTCTGCTTAGTGTTTATTTGCTATACAACACTTGGATTTGTGTCTGGTCTGCTTAATGCTGTTGACAGGTTCAACACCATGTGGATTTTCGTCTTGCCTGCTTAATGATATTCACAGGTTTGATGCCATTTGGATTTGTGTCTTGCTGTTTAACACTGTTCACCACATGGATTTGTCCCATGCCTGCTTACTGGGTGCTCTGCAGATATTTTGATCCTCTGAGAGAGTGACAGGTGTAAGATGACATTGTTTGCATTTGCAACATGCACAATGGACTGAATGTTGGCATAACTGTATTTTCATGTATTATATTGTATTGTAAAAATTGTACATGATCTAAGCACACAGCTAACCAGTGTGGTCAAAATTCACCCAGAATTAGTCTAAAGTACTATATTTTTAGCAAGTTATTAAAATAGGAAAATGAATTTTGCAAGACAAGACAGTAGTTTCTCAAAGTGCAAGGAATGAATTACCAAATAAATAAAATGTAAAAAGAAGTTATCAGCTTTTTTTCACAATTTACCTAGGAAGTGAACATATCAAAGAGGAGCTAGCAGTATTTCAATATATGCATATATAAAGTAAGACTAAGCTTATTGTTCTATAATCCATACCCCATCAATCAATCATACACCAAAAAAAAAAATTAAATTTCTTTGAACAATACCAAAGATATGCAAGGTCTTTTTTATAAATTCAGTATAACAAGTAAGACAAACCAACAAATTAATTTTTTTAAAAATCTAAAAATATGCAAAATAAAAACTGTGCCACCTAAATGCTGTTCACATGCTTGACACCACTTGGATTTATCTCTTGCCTGTTTACTGGGTTCCTATGCAGATATTTTGAACCTCAGAGAGAGTGACAGGTGTAAGGTGATGTTGTTTGCATTTGCAA
>QKMX01337046.1:0-14888 GCA_003401595.1 Venustaconcha ellipsiformis | reverse complement strand
TCAGGGGACATGGACATAGATTTATAACGATATATTTACACGACCCCAGATCTAGGTATCGTATAGGTCTTGATAAATTTTTGGTTAATTACAGCAGCAGAGGAGGTGAACGACCAACATTGAGTGACCCGGCAAGCAAACGAAACATGATATAAGTTAGAAGCAAACCGTTACAAAAAAAATGAGATGAGCTAACCCAATCAGAGAAATCTCATGGTCAGTTAGAGGTTTTTGTTTAGAGTTATCTGCATTGAGATCGATTTGTTGTAGGAAGCTTTATTTTCTTTAGACAAATGACAATTCAGACAAGTGGTATGTTCACCTATTTTGCTTCTGATGTTGAGGAGAATGTTATCATAAATATTGAGGAAGTATCCTAGGCATCACAGTGATAATTTGCCTGATTGCTTTAGATACCATATTAGTTCAGCACAGAGGTATTGCTATATGGATGGTGATGTACATTTATAATAAGTGTTATTGACACAAATTTTCAAAACGTTTAGATAAAACACTGTAATTGATAGATTATAGCCATAATGAAATTGTTGGATATAATTACCGTAAACGATCTGTAGTAAATTTGGAAGCTCCATAAGTATTACACCACAACCACTACCCTTCACCCATCCACCATCATTCATCTCATTTTCCGTCTCACTTCTGGGGCCATGGATAAGAATATAGTGCTAGACACTTTAAAATTTTGGAAAAAATGTATCAATTCCCATTTCTCTAAAGTAAATAGTATCATGTGCAAACAAGTTGAAATAACATTGCTTCCGCCATAACTCACGTGTATCACGTGTACCATTCTATTTACAGTTGCTGTTTTGCGAGTGGAAGAGTAACTCTGCATTCTGTTAGATTAGGACTTTTATAAGGCTATCTCCAGGCATTGTCATGCGAGTTTTGCATAGTTTTAGTGAGAGTGAATATCGAATCAGTAAGAAATGACTTAATAGCGCGTTAAATATTAATTAAATGTATCCTTTATAATTATTAATACATTACTTAATTTTAGTAATTAAATAATATATTTGGTTCTGTGCAAATGAATATTCATAATCTCGCAATTAAGACCATGCGCAAAATATCAAATTCATTCTCTTTGGAACAGGAGGATTAGAGTTCAGCTTATTCGCCATTTTGAATAAGTTAATTTAATGAACAGTAAAAAGAAAGTGCCATCATATCCGAACCAAGTTTCAGCACCATCCCAAAATTGAGCCACTAATAACGCCTCGAGTCGACTTTGGTATTGATACTGTCATTTACACTCTATATCGATCATTTTTCGTTGTCTTACACTAAAGTATGGATGATATTCATGTTTGATTTTATGCGACGGTCAAAACAGGACTCTACATAGAAAACACAATAACATCCCGATAAATGCTACTTAGCTTAAGCTCACACAGCTGCCCTAAGTTTTATGACCTACTCATTCTAAGTTAAATACATGCAGTAACTGTTACCCTGGCAGCGCTTGTGCAATCCTCTGGACGGCACTTCTGAACAGACGTTGTTATTCAAGAATCTACGTGAAATGCGCTATTGCATTTATTTGTTCCACTGTTGTATGTTGTTGTTGTCGTTAGTTTGCTTTTAAAATTGAATACAAAAATGATCCAAAAGTTTCGAAATTTTCACGAATTTATTTGCATTACGTTTTTAATTAAGTGTTTTAAGTTCATTTCTGAAGCTAGAATCAGCAGACTAGAGATTGTATTATTCTTTATTAATAAGTCACCCTTATTCTTTATTTATTCATTTATTATTTTAGATACTTGTATTATATTACGGATTTAGATTACGCTTTTGTTTAGTTCAGGTCCAAATATTTTGTAAAGATTAATTTAATCTAAATTAATGTTCTGTATCATATTTGATATTTACCGTGGTTGCTGGAGACTACTAAAGGCTTTATACAGGCAGCTATGAAGTCGTTGATTATAGTCAGGTCATTCGGATCAATTCCAAATCAAGCTTTGTTTATGAGCGATGCGTGAGCGGTAGACTGGAGTCAACTTAATGACGCCAAGATTATATTCATGATGGCGAATTTCGTAACCATGACTCATAGACGAGAATGTAATAATCAGCCATTTCGTTAAAACCGACATGAAGATCTGAATGAAATCCTAGTATATAGTTATATATAATTGGGATATTCATTCAAGTTGCAAATGAAAACCACAGTTCGTTTCTTAAAGAAAATGTATGATAACTTTTACTGAAGCGTCTATTTAAGTAACAAAAAGTAATTATCAAAAGGGTTGTTAAAATTAGCTTTTGTATATCAAACTGCTTTACTTTTTTTACATCGCCCTGTACATGACCATCACAGTTGGTCAGCAGAAGCAATGTAGTCTGTTGATATAGTTTTCGGAAACCGTACATCACTGCTTAAAGTTGGCCCTGTTTGGTCACAACTGAACTAACACATTTCTTGTTCAAAATACATATAACTTTGGGAGTTTTTGACTCTTGATTTATATATTGTATAGGAGTCATGCGCAGTTTTCAGTCAGCAAGTGTTTGCTGGAAATGCATCTCCTGTTTGTTCACTGCCTGTCCTAATGACTCAAGCAAACATTTCCACCTAACAATGTTCTACTTATTATGGTAATAGAGTATATAAATTATATAATAAATGCATTGAATAGAGTATATCAATTATGTTCCAGAAGCCTGTAACAGAGTATATAAATTTACATACCGAAATAGTCGTAATAAAGTATATAAAGTATATGCCAAATACTTGTACTAGAGTATATAAATTACACACCAAGTACTTGTAATAGATGATATAAATTAGATATAACATATTTGTAACAGAGTATACAAATTAATATAAAACGTTTTAAATAGTGTATAAAAATTACATACCAAATATTTGTAAAACAAGAATATTGCAGCAAAGCTTGATAAGGTGTGTCCCTTTTGAGACGCATATCAAGAAAACTTGAAGTTACCAATATAATAATAGTTGTGAATACGTTTATCGCGTTCTGTTTTGGTTACATATATCAGATCAAACTTTCTCACATACATCTAAGATTTGGTTTTGTTAAATGGATGAAAAACTTTCTGAAGAGACACGACTTGCAAAGCGCTTCTGATTTATATTATGTGACGTCATGTGCATACAGTGCACTAGCCGATTCTGCGTGACGTGAAGGAAATTAATTGCAATACGGTATCTGCGCGTTTCAATGTTTGCTTCATTCAATCATGAGAAAGAAACTTTCTCATAAGTGACTAATTTATGTAGGTTAAACTGATTTCAGATTAGTAGTGAGATTTAGTATTTTTGCAAATTGAAACTCTGCAACATTTCGTACATGTCCGTTAATATCAGTTACATTGTGAAGGAGAACGAGAAATTAAACTCCCTCTAATCAATCAGTTTTGTTTCGAATCATGTCTTCTGTGTGCTTAATTTACGCAAATTCATTTGTTTACTTTATTGAGATTTTACCAAACACTTAGATTCTTGACGAAATAATGACTGATGTCACGAAATCTTGTTTGATTTACACTTACGAAAGAACGAAAATTAGCATAGCGCGTGGCAATTGTGACCTGTCGTTAATGGCCATTGGCCACTTATTTTGTATTGTTTTATATAAAAAAGTAATTTTATTTGTTCCAAATACAAATCAACTCATGCTATATGGATGTTTAAATAAACCTTGCGTCAGACTCGCTTGAAGTCGGTCTAATATCAAGCAAGGATCACATTTCCTTGTTTGATTATATAATGGTCATATTACCAGGGCACCAAGTCTGATGCGGCAGCGTCGTTAAAGACAACAAATAAATTAGTTATTTCTAGAGACTTTGCGGATTAGAGTGCATTGCTGCGTAAAGTAAATGATGACGTCTGTCATTTAATGCCAGCTTTATGAAAATACTCTGGCTGGACTATGTTGTAGCGTGGTGAAATTACTTGGACGTCCCATTTGAGACATCTCATTGTCATGGTGAGTAGCAACTGAATTTTGCCAGACCCATACGGACCAATGAACATAATTTGGTAACGCTGGATGATGCTTGTGGGGTTTTGTTGCTGAGAAGTCAATCATGTTCATGTTGTAGAAATCTATTAATTATAACCGGAGGCTATACTGTGTTCCATGCAAGATTGTCACTAAAACCAGTGGATTAAAAAGAACAACTACAAAGAATCGAAAAAAAATGTGTTGCAAAAAATATAAGTTTGTTTTCATCTATAACTAGCGGTAGGGATATTCCTGTTTCACTCGGGGAATTACCATGAACTCTGGTAAAACAAAACCAAATCTTCTGATAAATAATCATTGTGGCCTTGAAACTCGACGAGGGAAACCAATCAAAACCTGGCGGATTTCCAGTTAATACGATTGATCAAGCGTGCTATGCGCATGACGTCACATATTAAAATAAAGATCTATAACAACGATATATTGCAGATATCAAGCTGATTCACACGCAGAGGTTGAAAAAAAAAATTAAAAAGGGAGTCACTGGGTAACTGGATGATAAGACTGGCTAGGAGCGGTAAACTAGCGATGTGAGTTTAGCGGTCAATTAATTGTCTGATAATAAATAATGGAATCGATTTATTATAGTCCAAGAGGATGCTAGAAAGGCACGACGGCGATCAGCAAACATGCTTATACAACAGCTGCCCAGTGTGAATTTTCCGCAGATTCGTTGTCTCGACAGGCAAAATGGCAAATGTATATACACCACCTAACACAATTCAAAACGGATGGTCTAAAGTCAGCATTGCCAACGAAGTTCATTAGAAAGAGATCTCGTATTTGCCACGGGACACCATTGTGACTAGCACAGCGCGTAGTCGATTAAGTCGCACATTCAAAACTGCGTTGACGGTCGTCGACGTTGCAAGAAGATACAATGTAGTTATATAGTAGTAGACGTCGCAAATAGATACAAAGTAGATCCAGCGTAGATGCAAGTACATACAAAGAAACAGAACCATTATCAACTAATCAGCAATTGATATCGCTGCCATGTTAGAATAAATTTATCAACGTGGTGGTCTACATTGGAAATGATTGCTACAGGTTGATACTGGCAAAGAAGTTTTGGGGAAGTATCATCGTTGATGCAGAAACAAAATCAAACGTGCACACGTCTCAAAACATCTCGATCAGGCAATCGTTGAGCGATTCAATTGAACACTTTGCTAACAAACTGTTTTAACATCGGTATGCTCAAAAATTACTAATGAATAAACACGACAGTACTGACGCTCGATTTAGTGAATAGATTGGCTTGCAAGATTACCAAGCGTAATAGCCAAGTAAAACAACGAAATTAGTCGTGTAATGACTATGAAACGCATCGTTCCTAAATCAAAGAAATGTACGCAGGTTAAGCGACACCAGGTCTCTTATAAATCAGTGTTGTTTAGCAAAGTAACAGTCAGGTACTTATGAGAACTTGGTGAACTTGAAGGTGATAACAAAGGCAACTGATCCTATCTGTTGCACCCAAACATAAAATATCTAATGTGGTAAGATCTACGAGTAAGTCTGCAATTTACAATCCGACAGCGGTTTGTTAACATGGATTTATCCGTTAACAATTATAGGTAATTTATAAAGATACACAATTGCCACCAGTATGGCTACGGCCGGGGAGATAGCACCTCCACGTAGGTTACATCTAAGACATGTCTGCATGACATTTTCGCGTCTTGGCCAGAGGGCTATCAATTTGGTCTAACGTAAATTATAGTGGTGCGTTAGGAAAATATTTTCATAACATTATTGTGTTACAGTGATAATTTTGTTGTTGTCTTGGTGTGATGGTGAATGCAGGATGAAGCTCAAACTCGCGTTGCATTTTCGTTTTGTCATCTCGCTCATAACCAGTTAATTGTTACTTTACCTTGTCATCCTGCCAGGAACTGGCACATCAGGGACTTTAGTCCCGTGTATTGGCACGGCATTTATTACCTGACGTTGATTATTGTCACAGAAGAACTTCCTGCACTTGTAGATTATTATATATAGCTGAGACAGTCCAGTAACTCTTGATACTGCTAATTGATCACTATCTACACGAATCCGTTCATTTCTCAATGCTGAACATCCAGTGTAATTTAATCGATCATAGGTGACCAGAGCGTAATGGACATAATTCGCACCAGGATCACTATAGTCCACTTGATTTCAATATCTGATGGGGAATCTTTGAGACGTTCTGAAAGGAAAATGTAATACAACCAGGCTAATTCACCACTTACCGTATCACTATCCTGGTAGTTTCGCAAGGCTTCCATGAGCATCAGGTACGCACGTGAATAATTTATTGTAGCTTCAGCAAAACTACACTCCAGTTCTAGTTCTGGATGTTGTCTAGAATTGATACGTATAAATCCATATGCGATAAACTCAGTGTTTTGAAAATATGTTTGTTTCTAGTATGGTTGGTAGGCCTAGTTGATAACTGAAAAGCCACATAAATATGTCTGGAAGTTCGCTGGCTGGATTGGTGGCTACCCTCCACTACGTGGAGCGGCATATTTTTGCATTTAAATTTGGTTTTGTTCAAAGTAAAGTTTTTTGGTAAATCGAGCCAGGGTAGCTTTCAATTCAAGCATGTAAGCAGTCGAGAATGTAAGTTTATGGATTAACAAGCTAGCCACGTCAGCTTTGAGGACTGTGGCACGATTCTGCAGTCAATTATTTGACGTTCCTGCATCAGAGGCTGCTTCGGTGGCTCCAGCTTCTGCGTATTTGAGAGCAATGGGTGAGGCTTTAGAAGCAACACTAAGAAATGCAGTTCGAATCGATGAAAATAACTTTGATGAAAACCCACCCACGATTGTACATCGTGCATTGCGTGATGGCTTCATGTTTTATACCTGTAACAGCTGTTGTTTTTTTGTCCACTCTATCTTACCCTTCGTTGTACTGATTTTTTTCTAATATGCAGAGTGATTCAAAGCTGTTGTCGACGCTGTTTCTTTACTGATCGGTGAACCACGTGGTAATGTAACAAATCGCATACGTGTTCACAATGAGATAGTAAATAAAATATGTAGGTGGTATTTACACGAGTGATCCGGGTGGTACACGAATTGCTGTATAATTAATGACATTGGAGCTGAACTTATTGAACGAAGTGACCCTTGTGCGATCGAGCAGTTAATTTGTAAACTGTTCACATTAGTGATATTGATTGGTAAATATCCTTCGTACACGCCTTTGCCCGAAAATACATTGCCAGTCTTGAAACCCAGAAAAGATCCAAACGAGTTAGGAATATCAAATACAATACGATATCCGCCCGATAATGTAATTCTAGTACGAGTAATTAAGTTCGATTTTGAAATTGGTAGCACTATATCAATTAGCGTTAGTCAGTCTGAAAATTTCCTTGGCAATATCGGTAATGTTATATCCGCCTGGGACGTTCGTGATCACCTGTCAAAGAACACTGACACAATAGAAAATCTGATTGTTTCTCGCAGTCACATTGTACAAGATATTCCATGAGAAATCAATGGGATCTCGTACGTCGCCGGTTGATCTAATTCCAGTAGAGGATGGTAACCATGGACATAACTGAGCGTGAATCGAATAACAGTTTGGTATCGCTAAGAGACAACTTTAATAATGTTACCAACTGACACTGAAAGCGTTGAACGATCAAATCCCAATACAAAATCTGGTACAGTTCCATCGTGAGCAAAGTACTCTTCAGAAGATGAATTATGATATCTACCATTTTGTTATCGAGTTCCATACCATCATTAAACGCTTGTTTAGAAGCAATTAATTATGTTAACAGTCCCAAGATCTCCGCTAAATTTTTGTAGTAGTAAACGGATGCGCCGTGGATTTCCGATCCCGTTTTCTTCTGTGTTTCAACCATCTCTTCAATATCCTGATCAAAATCCTCCAACTTAGCGACAGCATCACCAGACATTTAATCACCTTGATCAGTACTCTCCTCTCCAGACCTTCTGGTTTCACTTCGCTCGATCCATCGATGGTCACTCCTTAGACGTGTAATAGGGGCAGAATCCCTGGATTCACGTGTAAAAGTAGTATATTCTCTTTCTAATTCCATTGTTGGTGCTCGTGCAGGCACATTAGTTGTCTGTATTGTTGTAGTAGCTATAGCAGACTCACGTGCACAAGAGGACAGACCCAGAGGCTGTGAAGGTTCTCCAGCTGTTGCTGATTCACGTGTAAAGGGATATTGTGTTGAAGAGTATGTACTTCAATTCCATAGTTACAAAATCACGTGTAAAGTGTGGATATTTCTTAACTACATTCCCTGGTTGACTCAGAGTGGACTTTATTGCCCATGCTTGTACCTGATCTCGTATGTAATCGGATAATATGACTCCAACTGAACTATGTGTGGTCAACTCTGTGGCTCGCGGAGACGTTGCGATCGATTTTAATATCGTCAAACACGATAATTTTTTGCGTATCCGAATCCATTTCCCTTACGGGCTGAATCTCGTCCCTCTCTACAATCGTAAAAGTGCCCCCACTTGCTGACATAATTGGACACACCGTTGATCCCAGAGTTGACTGCACTGGAATCTATGGTGGCTGAGTATCCATCAACACAGTTTTATTCCATAATATTCAAGGACGAAACCCAAGGTAATCCCATAGACGATTTATCGTACTACTTCGAAACAAAAAAGCAAGACAAAAAACAAAGGTGTCACAAAAATGCCGTCAATCACATTGTTAATACTCACCATTCCAAACAGGCCGTTAATGGAAATATCCATTATTACACCATGAGAACATTGAAGTCAGATTGACAAAGGATATCCACATTGCTTATCAACAAAAACGAATTATGCAACTTTGATGATAAAATGTATTCTATAGTGGTATTTCATCATTAGATTTTTGACCTAAAAACATCAACCATTAAACAATTCTGACTGAACATGTTTCAACCACAAATATTTCATAACATAGCCGAGAACCATTCGTTCATTTTTACAGGACTTATACACACCAGGAAAAAGGTGGTACAGAAACTCCACCCCGTTTCTTTGCTGCATTTGGCTTAATCCATAGAAAACAGTTTTTTTCTATCCCCAAAAAGTGGCCCAGAACCCCCACTTTATCGTGCCACTAACACACACATCGTATAATAAATCAGGAAAACATCGTTGCGATTATTTCTGCGATTGAAAAATTACATTGTGATGGTATACAACTTTAATATTACATGGTAGGCCGTCTAGGGCCCATCTCTAACAGATAAACTTAAAGTTAAGTCTTCAACGCAAATATCTAGTAAATGTCCATCCTAATGAGTGCGATGAAATCGTATTCGTGACAACGACGGATTATGACATCGTAATTAAACAGGATTAGTAGGCACCGACACAATCAAATGACCTGGAAGACCTCTGGAGAAAAACGATAAAGAACACATCCTTCCCCGCGCGCTACTAGTACCGCTCTGGTCCTAATTAGTTCTAAGGTCACATGGACGATGTTTCTAACCATAGTCGCGATGCCATCAGCCAGGATATATGGGTTGTGCAAGTGACATCGTTGATAAACATCTAGTATAAACAAGTTCACAGAGTCAAATTAGCTCTTCCTGCCAAAAATATATTATTTGGACTTAGGTAAAATTCTTCGCTGATGGTTAGATGAGCTTTGCTACGACATGTATGAGATCGTCCAAGGTAATAATCTGGAAACAACAGCCAGGCATTATGTGGCTCTGTCGTGAGCGCCGTATTATTAAACGTAAATACTTGGTATGCGTACTAGAGGCGCCAATACTAAATTCTAACGTGGTTATCCGATTACTGTAGTGCCCTCGTAAAGCAAGTCTGCCAGTGGAGTCGGGCTCGATGCCTTCTAAACTCCACGTGTTCAAGTGCGTCCGCGTACCTGAAATTTCTAGATCGCAATTGTTACAGGGAGCTGGATCTGCAGCCATAAATTAGACTTCATTCGCTTCTCGTGAAGGTAAGTACTGTGTGATTAGCAAAGGCGTAATTACTCTTTAAAGAAAAGGAAAATTTCAGCGCCGAGAAGGTCACACTGCATCTGTTTCATGTATTTTCTGTGAGCATTAGAATGTGTTCGGTGTTATTTTTTGACGCGGCATGTGTCCACGTACGTATTACTGGCCACGTATATATTCTTAGCCACGGGCGAATAATTCATCACCACGAGATTAACTGCCGTCGCTTGGATGAAAGTTCAGGTAAGAGTTGCTACGTTGTTTGATAATTTAGTACTTCCAAAATAGTTCATTGGTGCTATCCGTTATGAACAACCACGTGTGGAGTCTGTATAATATTTGTCTTTCTATCGACTTCGGTTTATGCAATTTTGTGTTTTGATGTCTATCAAAAAGATGTAATTGGCATTGCTGTTTTAAAACCCATTAACGGTCTGAAAAATGGTCGGAATGTGATTTTCGCTAACTTCTCTATCGATCCACAGGGAACGGTTCATGGCTCTAAAGTGATTGATCACGGTCGCTCTCGAGTTCAGTCCGGTGTGCACTCCAACACGTCTTGAGTTCTGCGAGGTGGTTCCAGGAGAGGCAGAGGTAATTGAAGGATCGTTTGTGACTTTGCCAGATACGGATTACATGTCCGCAGCGTCTGCGTTTCCTGACACGGATCCCCTCTTTTATAGTATTTTTTTGCGAGAGACACATCGAGATTTGCTGTTGTCATCGCCTGAGGGGGACACGATATCATGTACAGCTACGAGAGTTTGAAGTCCGTATAAAATCCTGCCAACCATGTTGAGTGATAATTTAAACTGCCGTTTGAGACACATGCCTCATTTTCATCAATCGAAGGATAACTCACATTTCTGACATTCGTGTCGCTGTGTCCACTCCTGTTGAGATCCCCTGCATTTAATATCTGGAACTAATGACTTATTTAACCTCCTTCTTGAAGGCAGTATTGAAATATCTTGACCCAATGATCGTTCCGGAGGATTTGTAGGAGATGATTAATTTTGATACCGAGACGAAGACGAGATATCAGCGAGACGATGTTTTTCTGCCGGATTGCTGCTACATGACATTTGGTGCTTTTTGTTCGGAAAAAACTGATCTGCTAATGAATCTTCTGATAAATAACGTGCTCCAATATGATCACGTGATCATTTTCATGCTGAATACTTATCGGCAAAAATACAGAATGTTGTCCTATTTAAAAGAAACTTTCAACCATCGAACCGGATGAGATCCAGCCGCTAGAGGCTCTGGATACAGATACGCACAAGATCATTGTGTTTGATCACGTTATAATCGATAATCAACCACGATAACATCTGCGAGTTTTCTCTTTGTTGCTAAACAAGCACTTTTCAACAGCATTTACCTGACTCAGTGGTGGTACGACTTGCCATATACATCCGACGCAGCAAAGGCTGTTTTGTCCTATTTTTCTGGCTAGATCAAGGAATTTAGACGCGATTGCGTGCGACCACTGCAAAGTCATCAACGCAAAAGAGTTCAAAGACTGTTACACCGCTGAGACATGCGGATCCAAGCAAGATATCATGGCGTTTAATCGCCATGCAAAAACTGTTCCAGAAAAATACAGAAGAGACTGACTAATTTATATGTCCCCAACGAGCATCGTTACGTTAAAAGATCTTCGAGGCTAAAGTGAGTCAGCAGGTGTTTCAGCGCGAGGTCGCACAGTAACAGCGTAGATCATTGTTTACTAAGATGGATGTTACTTTAACAGCATATCACGTGAAACAGGACAAGCATTTTTATAGGCGACCCATCAGTCTCAGTAAGCATTGATTGATCACTTAACGGAAAGAGATCGTTCGACACCCGAGGAAGATGTGAATAAACTCATCAACAGGGCTGAAGCATAACAGCAGGGCATAGGAAAAAATAAAGCCTGAAAGAAAAATTACCAGAGCTAAAGCAATATGATGAAGAAGCTAAAGCCCGGTTAGAAAAGCTGCAAGAGCAAGAAAGAATATTTCAGGATTGGTTAAAATATATAGAAAAGAGACAGCAAAGACTCAAACTATGTTTGAAGAGATGGGAAAAAAGGAAGAAATAAACAAGCCGTCGCTCGCTTGAATCAGCATGATATGCGTGATGCAGCACAAAAGACGCTGACTCAGGGATTCATTCTTTACCCCATGATTCATACCAGCAGTAATCAGATGTCTTCTCTGAGATAAAAGCTTTTGAAAACTTTTTAGTCCGTCCATAAATTCCCAAGATGATTATTTTAAACTTTGGTGGGGCTTGTTATATTAATAAGACTAAACATCAGTTACGAGAGAAAAAAACAAATGAACGACAGACTCAGAATTAATAAGAATTAAACAGCGCTATATTGAAGAAAAGATGAAAGGTACAGATTTCATCAATCTCCAGCAGTAATTCAAACAGGTGCACAGGTAAGCAGACTACATAGATTAAAATTGTGGTTTGAGAAAGAGGAGGAGAAAAAGATAACTTGGTAGTGTCGCTTCGATCCGTTACCATAAAAATAAATCGGAGATCATTAAGCGATTAAAATTAATGTCATCTTCTAAGTAAGCAGGCAATGTTTGTGCAGAAATACATAACAAGATGGTTGAGATTTTAAGAGAGTGGCTACCAGTCCAAGCAGGGAACATTTCAGGCAAGAGTTCAATGCATTTCAGACAGAGGCACGGCATGAAAACTAAGAAGGAAACAAGCACATGTTTAATCATGTTATGTATATTTAATTTAATTGTTTGTCTGTTAGTTTGAATTTTTTAATTCCATTACATGTTATTGCATTGTGACATTGTACGCAGTACCTTATCTTCTCCAAAACTGACTTCATTCCTGCTTGACCAATTGACTTTTTAATATATTTTGTTTAATTTATGTGCACAACTTATAATAGCTTCATTAGTCTCTATGCATATGAGCTTATTAACAGAATTATTGTTCTGTTAAACAAAAAGGCGTAAATATGTTGATCATAGAGTTTTGGAGATTCCTAAGTGAATTTTATAGGCTTTTGGGTTGTAAATAAACAAGGCTCATTAGATCATTATAGAAAATTATTTTCCTTTAGATAATAGTTATTTTTAGAAAATGCTAATTATGACCTGATGTCAAGCAGAGTACTATATTATCTTGCGACTCTGAGGATTTTACAAGGTGTGCTTTAACATCAAGCACTTTAGATTGTATTATGGTGTGACCAGTTTGGGCTGAATTGTATTTTCATCATAATTATTAAGTTCAGATAAAGCCATTCATTGCAATTTATACTAAATTAAAATCTGGAATAATATTTATGTGATTCAACAATTTACTGTTGACACATCAGTACTTCTCATGCCATGACAGACATGTCATCGCCTTCAATTTTAAATCTTTTCTGGACTCCGAGTTTTATCCAGGACTTTTTGTTATTAAGACTTGTGTTTTTAATTCTTTGATTTTTTTTTGGGATTTAATTCGCAATATCGTAAGTTCTCCTTTTCGTTTTTAAGTTTGTGTTCTCTAGAAATAAATTATTTGTTAAATTTTAAAAGCTTGTTGTCTTCGTTCTTTTCTGCTACTTTTTTAAGAGCACAGACTCGTAACAATCGTCTGAGTTTTCTCAAATTTACGTCCGTATCAATTCAAGGCAGTATCTACAACGAGACTTAGAGTGTAATTTTGCGCCACCAGGACAAAATTATTCCCGCGCTAACATGATAATCATATGAAGACCATGGAAAAATACCAAGACGTGGCCACGGGCACGCAGGTGTCTCGTAATGATTTTGCAGGGCTGTATCCCATTTTTCATTTCGAAGTGTTCAAGCATTCCGAACGTGTCATATTAACCAGCTGATATCGAGATAAGGTGAACCTTTGACGATCCTGGTGGTAAGTGCGTGTGTTAAGCTCTGGTGACGTCAGAGTTCGGCTGCATTATCATGACCGGATCGACTCATGCTAACTCAGGCTACTTCGATAGCTAAGCATGCGGCACTGATAATCTGCGGCTCAGCTGGCTAAGCGAGGAGGATTGTTAGCCACTATCGCTGGACATTACATCCCTCACTCCATGGATTGGGAAGAGGACACCAGGAAAGGTACTTCCCAAACTGGTATTTCCAGATCGCAAATAAACGTTTAACGCAGTCGGCCTCTTTATGGTTGAGGACAACTCTTAGAGGTGTTATTTACCAATGATTTATTGTCAGATCAGATAAAGCCCGACGAGAGCAGTGTCATTGACTGGCAAAATTATTGTGAAAATCTTGAATGACCCATGGCAGCGCGAAGTCGAGTATTTCAATTCGTTTGAATAACCTTCCTCCCGACGAGGTGATCCGATATCTGAAAATAGGATGTGGGCAGCAAGGTTGCCATGGTGCCATACACTTCGCTGCAGCATCAGGACTTGGACGACAGTTCTCGCTAAAAGAAAAACGTTGTGAAAGTTTGGTTTTACTTACTATTTCTAAAATATGTAATATTAAAACAAGGTGGACTAAGAAAAATTGAAAAAAATTTAATTTCTCCGAAATGTGTTTTAAACATTTGTATTCCTGAATAACCACCTGACCCATGTTGCTTGCAATAGTCAACCATCCAATAAGGAAACTACACTCAATTTGTCAATAGGTTCATTTTCAAGGCTTTGTTACAAACTAATAAATATAGCTCTTTTAAAAATAGAATCTAAACAAATGGACCAAACACAGAAAACTATGCATCTTGCTATTTTATTCTTTTATTCTTAAGTTTAGATCAATTTATTATTTTGGTGAATTATTAATCTCTACATTAAGATGTAAATATCTGTATCTTGTTTGATTACGTCTTTGATATGCAAAATATTGACTATAAAAACAATATAATAATAATAATAATAATAATAATAATAA